>JAODAL010039065.1:0-38424 GCA_025379985.1 Phyllomedusa bahiana | reverse complement strand
GGGGGGTTTTTTTAGGTGAGGAACTCACTTCTTGGCAAAACCCCTTTAAGAAGGCAAGGTGATAAAATGGAGCCTATGGTGGGGGCTTGGCATGGGCTGAACCTTACTTGGGACTGTATTAATTTTTTTTACAGTACCATCAACATACAAGATCGGCAGATGTTTCTTAATAATGCCTATTATCTGGTTGTATTGGAGAAGGTATATCATTAGAAATACTTTGGATATTCTTTTCGACATGTAATAGATTCGCTATTTGCACTGCCTCGTGTATAGTTGTATCCTTATACTTGCGACATCTTAATCTATCACAGGTGGCATACTTCTCAGGATCCGTGCAATCGCACTTAATGCATGTTAGTTTACCTCTAGGAATGTTATGGAGAACATGTTGAGGGCAGGGGCATCGCTAGGTTGTTTTATTCGGGGCTTGGCCCCCGAATAAAACCCCCTGTGCCCCGAACCTCCCGGGCTCCAGGCCGCTGCCGTGGGCTTGGAGCACCGACTGGCCCTTCGGCTGCGTGTGCGTCCGCTGGACGCACACACAGCTGATGGCTCCTGCGGAGCATAGAGCGAGCGCTCCCTACCCCGCAGACAGTGTCGGACTGGCCCCGAGTCTGACACAGCGGAGCCGCCGGGTCCTCTTAGCGCTGAGGACCCGGCGCGGCCCCGCGCTGCTCAGCTGGCAGCGGTGCGATGTAATTACCTAATCGCGCTGGTGCCTGTCCTCGGGTGCACAGTCGTCATAGACTGTGCGCCCGAGGAGCTGCCCGAGGAGCTGCCGGAGGAGCGCAGGACTGAAGAGGAGTGAGCTCAGCCGGGGGAGCTAAGGTGAGTATTAATGTTGTTATTTTTAATAGCGTTTACCTGCCTGAGCCCCTATATACCTGCCTGAGCCCCTATATACCTGCCTGAGCCCCTATATACCTGCCTGTGCCCCTATATACCTGCCTGTGCCCCTATATACCTGCCTGTGGCCCCTATATACCTGCCTGTGCTCCTATATACCTGCCTGTGCCCCCTATATACCTGCCTGTGCCCCTATATACCTGCCTGTGCCCCTATATACCTGCCTGTGCCCCTATATACCTGCCTGTGCCCCTATATACCTGCCTGAGCCCCTATATATCTGCCTGAGCCCCTATATACCTGCCTGAGCCCCTATATACCTGCCTGTGCCCCTATATACCTGCCTGAGCCCCTATATACCTGCCTGTGCCCCTATATACCTGCCTGAGCCCCTATATACCTGCCTGAGCCCCTATATACCTGCCTGAGCCCCTATATACCTGCCTGAGCCCCTATATACCTGCATGTGCCCCTATATACCTGCCTGAGCCCCTATATACCTGCCTGTGCCCCTATATACCTGCCTGAGCCCCTATATACCTGCCTGTGCCCCTATATACCTGCCTCTGTGCCCCTATATACCTGCCTGTGCCCCTATATACCTGTCTGTGCACATCTATATACCTGACCGCACCCCCCTATATACCTGCCTGAGTGCCCCTCTATCTATATACCTACCTGAGAGTGACCCTATATATATATATTATAATAATATATTATATATACATTATATATTTATATATATTATACACCCTCTGAGTGACCCTATATCTATATACCTGTCTGAGAGTAACCCTATTTCTATATACCTGCCTGAGTGACCTTATATCTATATACCTGCCTGAAAGTGACCCTATATCTATATACCTGCCTAGGTGACCCTATATTTATATACCTGTCTGACAGTGACCCTATATCTATATACCTGCCTGACACTGACCCTATATCTATATACCTGCCTAGGTGACCCTATATTTATATACCTGTCTGAGAGTGACCCTATATCTATATACCTGTCTGACATTGACCCTATATTTATATACCTGCCTAATTGAGGGGACCTATACACCTACCTAACTGAGGGACTTATATACCTATAAGTAAGGAGTTGCTGGAAATGTGAGGATTCTAAGATATTTGTGTCCCAATCTGCAGGGAAGAGTATTGGCTGGGAGAAATCAGCATGAAGGTGTGAACCGGATGGAGAAGAAAAGGGAAAGTGAACGACGCTGATAAGAAAAGACGTCTCCTGTGAGTCACTAAATGTAACTGCAGTGTAATCACTTATATGTCTTCAGAGCATCTACATACAACTGGTATCTACCACTATCTGGTCCCTGTATGGCGGTAATATACGTCTTCAGAGCCTGTGTACAGCTGATGGTCACATGTGGGGCTCACGTTTGTTCAGGATCTGGCATGATTATTTGATCCTTAAGTAGTAATAGTTTTGGGTTTTGGTTTTGTAGGAGTGTTTTTAGTAACAGTCATTTGTCCGGTAGATTTTCTCCATGTATAGGTGTATTTTTTGGTGACTGTTTAGGGGTATTGTCATATGGAGGTGAGCAGTTTTGAAAAAAGTAAATTTGTCATTGGTGATTTTCATTGCGCAGTGACTGCTGAGGTGATGGACGGGAGCTATGTGGAATATGCAGAAAATTAGTGACAGGAACAGAAGTTTTTTCTCTGTAAAAACACATCCGCAGTTCACAATGAGGCGCAAAAAATGCCGTGTGAACCCAGCCTTACTGAGCAAAATGTAACATACAGGGCCCGGGCCCCGAATGTTTTAGGACTCTAACGCCCCTGGTTGAGGGTAATGTCACACTTACAGGTATTGGGGGGTGGTAGGGAATGTGGAAGTGATTCCATTTAGACAGAGTGCGGCTCATAACTCGCTCTTGCTGGGCAATTCTTGTCACTCTCAACAGGATGCATTTTTAAAGTTCTGTGAGACACTTTCATACATTTTGACGAATGCTACACTATCCTAACGAGACCTACGACTGTCTAGTCTGAGAGTTTTCATACATGTGCCCCATTATCTTTATTTCATACTGTTTGAATGGAGCTATATTGATATTGCCACATAAGTTAACTGTATATGATGGCTTAATGGAGAAAAAAGCATTACTATTGAGCCTTTATATAGTTAAAAATGAAACAGGAACGAGAAATGCTAATTGTCTGTCATCCTGGTTAGAGCAGTTGGTATGTTGTGTGAAGTCAGCTCTGCATATGCTTTCATTTACTGGAAAGCAAGTACGGTGCCTTCCTTTCTCACAGTCACTCGCTGTGTCACTACATCCCCTGCAGAGTGAGCGGAAGCTTGCCTTCAAAAGGCTGTGACTAGAGGACAGTGAGACAGCTGAGACAAGCAGGTGGAAGAGTATCTGATGTTCACCAGTCACCATATTTGTTCAATATTTTGCACAACTATATTTTAGAATTTAAACTTTGTTGTTTAAGAACTATTTACAAATTTCCTGCTTTGTGCTATAGGAAAGTTAAAGGGGTTTTGCCACAAAGTAAAATTGACGTGGGAAGTTTGAAAATTAAATAATACACATTTTCACCATTCATTATTATTAAAAATTCTGCACCGTTTTTGTTTTAGCTAATCCATTATTTACAGCTCATCTCCAGGGGATACAACCAGGGCTGAGAGCTCATCAGTCCTGATCAGACATGCTCAGACATCACCTCTCTTCTCAGGTAGCTACTGAGTGTTCGAACCCCAGGTGCTGTCATTCTACTCCTGTCCTTTGGACTAGTTAGTAATAAGTCAAAAAGTGCAAATAAAAAAAGAAACCTCAATCAGGTATGTGCATTGATAAAGAGGAAAAAAAATCCACAGGTTAATTCCTGCAGGGATTTGAACCAAGGACCCTTGTGCTGTAAAACAAAAATGTTACTTCTGAGCAGTGTAGCTATTTACAACTTTATACATAGACAGACCTTTCTTTCACTAGAGAGAGGTAAGGTATGGTGATGTCATCCTGCTGAGTCACAAGATATGCAATTCAAACAAATCACACACGCCCCCTTCTGTGAACACAGAGCTGAAGAGCTGGATGCAGGAGGTATGAAATGAGATCGTGGCAAAACCCCTTTAATCCATTTTGTTCTTAATATTGCCTTTTAGAAACAGTCTTGACATCTATATAAAAAACCTTAATTTATTGAAAATTCTGGATACTGTTTCTTGCTTAACATGGTAGAAAGCCTGAGACAAAATCCATCTTAACCTAAAAGTTTCAGGAAATCTGTCAATGGTTTGACATTTATGGGGGCCTACTGAATATCCCCAACAGCAGATGTTGAGAGAAAGTAGGATCAGGCATGTTGGATTTTGAAATGTGAGATAAGCAAGTGTTTGGCCAAAAATATCTCAGGTGTATACCTTTTGCCTATGAAAGCTCTTGTATACTGGGCATTAATTGCCACTAAGCACCCACGCGTAGGTGCCAAGGGTAGCACATGGTTGGGTCAACATGAGCCAAGATGTAAAAAAATGTTAATTTTTAACACCATACTGCTGCACTGTATTTTCTTTTAAAACCAGGAAAGAAAGAAGAAGGTATGAGGGTGACCTACGGTGGTGGGAGAGCATTGATGGAGATTGTCTGGCAGGCTTCCCCATCATCTCTGTCTTATCTTGACAACACCTATAATATTGGAAGGTGTCAGGCGATGGCAGTGGCAGCAGATGAGCTTGGGATCTAAATTTCTCTCTGCCACTGCCATGAGGATTGAGGCAGAGGTGGTGGAGAGCAGCAGCTTTGTGAAATGTTAGAGTCCAAGCTTCCCCACTGCTGGTACGTTCTCTGCTGCCCCTCAGTCCTGATCGCATCCGATACCTGAATGGTGTGAGCAGAAAACAGCGGTGCCAGAGAAGGCAGCAAAGGTGGGGGAGCTTTGACTCTAACCTCCCCCAAGGCCACTGCCCTCTTCCCTTCCACTGTCTTCTCCTCCTTCTCCTTGGGTGGAGTCAAGATTGAGGAAACGAAGATAGAGAAGACAGAAGCAATAGAAGAGTCCGATTTCAAGCTCCTCCACCGGTCACTGCATTCTCCTAACAGTATTTAACTGTTGAAAGATGTCAATAGCAGTGGGTAAGGTAGTGGCAGCATGGCTGTTTTTGCAACTGGGCACTTGAGGTCCAGTGCCTATAGTGGAACTTTGCGATGGGCTGGGCTATAGGTAATGGGAAAAAAATTTCAAGTTGCCTCTTCCCTAACACCCCCACTAAATGTGGCAGTCAGTATGGTCTCTTCCTGTGAAAAAGGGGGAAAGAACATACACACTGTGTACAAAACTCTTAAGAGGGAGACAAGAAACGTGTTATAAAGTGAGCACAACCCTAATTATTAGCATGAGCTGCTATCCACTGGCCAATCAATCAGACAGCTATTTTTACACTGAGGGCATGCTTTGCTGAGAAGGAGGAAACACTGCTGCTTTAAATCACACTGGTGTGAAGGAGGATATATACTGTGTACATGTGGGAAGCCAGGAATCCCTTTAGTTGGGTTTTGGCTGACATCCTGCTCATGATCACCAGAAAGTTTACTCTTGTATTATAATGTTTATTCATGTACTGTTGAATAAATGCTTCATCTTTTGTATTCACTAGTAACCTCACAGACAGGTGATGCCTAATCCAAGATTGCTGTTTTTGAAGAAGATTCTGTATTACTGCCCTGCACCATCATTTCTGGTAACCTCCCTTCTATGAAATTATGAAGGGTTTAGGTACATGAGGCTCAGCGGCCATAGTTGTGCCCAGCTCTTAAAGGGGTTTTGCCACGAAGTAAGATTGACGTGGGAAGTTTGTAAATGAAATAATAAACATTTTCACCATTCATTATTATTAACAAAAATTCTGCACTGTTTTTGTTTTAGCTGCTCGTTTTGTGATTCATTATTTACAGCTCGTCTCCAAGGGATACAACCAGGGCTGAGAGCTCCTTAGTCCTGGCCAGACATCACTTCATCACTTCTCCTCTAAGGCAGTTACTGAGTGTTCAAACCCCGAGTGCTGTCATTCTACTCCTGTCCTCTGTACTCCTTAGTAATTCGTCAAACGGTTCCAATAAAATAAAAAAGAAACCTCAATGAGGTTTGTGCATTGATCAAGAGAAAAAAAAAACACAGTATTGGTTCCTTCAGAGATTTGAACCGAGGACTCTTGTGCCTGGAGGCAAAAGTTTTATCCCTGAGCTACAATGTAGCTACTTACAGTTCTACACATAAACACAACTTTCTTTGACTACAGAGAGGAAAGGCATGGTGATGTCATCCTGCTGGGTGACATGATATGCAATTCAAACAAATCACACAGGCCCCTTCTGAGCACACAGAACTGAAGAACTGGATGTAGGAGGTATGAAATGAGATCATGGCAAAACCCCTTTAAGTCAGAGGGGCATACAGGCCCCTCATGACAATCCCTGTAATAATTGGGTAGACTATTGTATAATCGCTTAGCCCAATCATAGAGAGAACTGTGTACCAGTACAGTTACAAGTGCACAGTTCTGTCTATGAAGAAAGAAGTAGAATGTCCAGCTTCTTTAAAGGGGTTGTCTCGCTACAATGATTGGGTTTTAATTAAAAGATCTTTAAAAAAAACAAGCCGCTTTGCAATATATGTTCATTACAAATGTCCTACTGATTTTGAGTTAGCCCTGTTAGTAGTAGTACATCAGCTTCTCAAATCTCTATAGCAGCTGACCTGTTGATCGTTATCTCACTGGCTGTCAGGTCTGTATGACTCATCAGCCTCTGAATATAGGTCAGAGCAGAGAGCCCCTCCTGCACAGAATGCTTCTGGAGGGAGGGGGAAGGCTCTGGCTTCTGTGTCTGTGCTGCCTGGATTAACCCTGTGTGTGCCTGCTTCCTCCTGTTCTCTACACAGATTGAAGAGAGCAGAGGTGAGGCTGACAGCAGTGACCCTGTGTGTTACTATAATCATGATGTGTCTGTGGAACTGTGACTATACAGATCAGGGGGCATGTGAATGCTTCATGCTCTGCTGTACTAGTGACACATCCTGAGTATAGTAACACTTCACAGCTGCCCTGTGTCTGTTCTGACAGGGTCTGTTTGTTGCTGGAGATGTGCAGATTTGTATGCTGAGCAGGGGGTATAGGAACACTTACATCCCTCCTGCTCTGCTATTAGCATACACAGCTTCACAGACCTCTGGCTCCACACTCATAGATCAGCCCTCTCCTGTCTCCGTGGAGCTAACAATACAGCTGATCCAGGAGCCTGGAACAGACCTAGGCAGGAACACACAGGGTTAACTCTAGCAGCAAACCCCCTCCCCCCCTTGCTGTATAGAAGTTATGGAGGAGAGCTGTCTGTGTGCTGAGGGGAGGGGTAAGAGGGAGGAGAAGAGGCAGACAAGAAGCATGCCCCTGAATTCAAAAATCCTATGCTGCCAGACGCACTGAGGTAGGCTGAAAGCTTGTAATGAGACAACTCCTTTAAAAGCCATATCCTTTATTAATGTTCCGAATAGTAACAGCATAGATCCAACACACTTAAAACACACCAACGCGTTTCGTTCCTCACGGGCCCGTCCTCATGGTATATTAATTCGGAACATTAATAAAGGATATGGCTTTTAAAGAAGCTGGACATTCTACTTCTTTCTTCATATGAATCGTTGCGGTCCGTGCATTTTGGATTCGGTGAGCCGGTAATTTTGTTAGTGTTTCTATTCATAGTTCTGTCTATACCTCCAAGCACTCATCTTTATGATCATGGCTGGGGGGGAAACAGGAAGTGTCAGCTAGGGCATTGCTGGAACCTGTAGAATTAAATAATCACTGGGCTCAGGTATGTAACATGAATCCTTTCATTGCCCTGTACCAGGAATTCCTACATAACTCCTTCATTACCTAGAAAGTCAAGGATGCTTACATTAACACATTCACTGTCCTACACAACTAGAGATTTTTTTTTTTAGTTTCACTGCCCTAGATCGCAAGTGATCATTGTATTAACCCCTACACTGCCCTAGACCACTAATGATTTTGAGATAAGCTCCTTCAATGCCTTACACTCCCAAAGCACCTTACATTTACCCCTTAAACACATTACCTTACACCACAGGAGTAGGGTTTGGCCCATGTGCCCAAATTGGTTGTTAAGAAAGCAGCCGATTCAGGGGAACTGGAGAGAAAAAGGATCCCAGCCTCATTCCCATGTGCAAACTGTGGTTTGAGGTTCTTAGCACACATTTTTATCAAAATGTGTACTTAAGAATCTCAAAATGTATATATATATATATAATAAATACAGCAGTCATGCAATTCAAAATATTCCACAAATTCAATCTTAATGTATGCAATAGTACAGATGTACTTGTTGTGTATGTTTGCTTTTTGCATCTTAGCCACCACAGTATGCTCCATTATACTCACTTTGTATATTTTGCATAGTGCATTCGGAGATACAGTATGGCTGTCTTCGTCTTTGTTGTGCATTACTCCCATTTGCCCTATGTCTTTAAATTAGTATAGCTGGATCCTATAGTCCAGAATGCATTGGTGCCCTTAGCCCTTGGAGAAGTGAGAATAGGGTCCTATCTGATGATGTTACCTTGATGTGGTAAATGGGCTCACACTATTTGACCAAAATATGAGCTTAAGAACTTTAAATTTATACACATAGCAAATATAACACTAATGCAATTCAAAACATTACACGGGTTCATTGTTTGTGTACAAATTAGTGTCTGAGCACTGTACTTGTTATGTACGGTATGTTTGTATTTTCCTTTTCAGCCACTGAAGCATGTACTTGCAACATTATTGTATAGATGTGCTAACTATGGTGTGCTCATAGTACATTTGGTCCTCCATCACAAGTGCCTATGGGGATAGTGTGAAAAAACAAATTCTGACATGTACTTACTGTATTGGCATTGGTATCGCTTTATTTGGGATACTTTCTTTATATTTTGTTATTTATGTTTGTTTCTTTATCATCCATATCTTGAACTTCTATATATTTTTGTTCCGAGTATTGCATTATATCTATGCTGTACTATTGTGACTGCACCATTTTTTGCACTTTTTGTGGCACTTTTTGAAGCTGTGTCTGCACTATTTGGGGCATCTTTGACACGTTATATATTTATTTTTTTGTGACATTATACTTTGCTGGGATTAGGTCTGTTAGATTATTTTCTACAGCCCCTGTGATATATTCCAGCTGTAAGCTTTTTAATTGTTTTTATTTTTTCTTTTCTATTATTTTTTGGCCCAAATAAAGATTCATGTTTATATTTTAATTAATTCTGTTTGTGCGCCAATTTCTGTGTCCTTTTTTCTGTTTTTCCTCGGAAATAAGAAGTGCTCTAACTCTAAAATCTGAACAGCAACGTACAGTTGAAACCAGAAGGTTACATACACTATATAAAAAGACACATATAGATGTTTTTCTTACTATTTGACATGAAATCAAAATAAACCTGACCTGTTTTAGGTCAATTAGGATTTACAAAATTATTAAGATTTGCCAAATGCCACAAAAATTAAAGAGAGCGAGAATTGTTTAAGGAATTTTTATTACTTTCTGCAAAGTCAAATGTTTACATACATTTCATTAATATTTGGTAGCATTGCCCTTAAAATGTATGACTTAGATCAAACATTTTGGATATCCTTCCACAAGCTTCTCACAATAGTTGGTAGGAATTTTGGCCCATTCCTCCTGACAGAACT
This sequence comes from Phyllomedusa bahiana, assembly GCA_025379985.1. Lineage (NCBI taxonomy): Eukaryota > Metazoa > Chordata > Amphibia > Anura > Hylidae > Phyllomedusa > Phyllomedusa bahiana. The sequence continues at coordinate 28,835 of JAODAL010039065.1, read as the reverse complement.
GGTGTAACTGAGCCATGTATGTAAGGTCGTCTTGCTCGCACCTGCTTCTTCAGCTTTACCCATACATTTTCAATAGGATTAAGATCAGGGCTTTGTGATGGCCACTCCAAAACATTGACTTGGTTATCCTTAAGCCACTTTGTAACCAATTTGGCAGTATGCTTCGGGTCATTGTCCATTTGGGAGACCCATTTCCACCCAAGTTTTAACTTCCTGGCTGATGTCTTGAGTGTCTTCAGTATTGTCACATAATCTTTTTTCCTCATAATGCCATCCATTTTGTGAAGTGCACCAGTTCCTCCTGCAACAAAACAACCAAACAATATGATGCTGCCAACCCCGTGTTTCACAGTTGGGATGGTGTTCTTAGGCTTCCAAGCCTCTTCCTTTTTCCTCCAAAAGTAACGATGGTCATTATGGCCAAACAGTTCAATTTTAGTTTTGTCAGACCACAGGACATGTCTCCACAAAATGTAGGTCTTTATTCCTGTTTGTATTTGCAAACATTAATTTGGCTTTTGTATGTTTATTTTGGAGTAATGGCTTCTCCCTAGCAGAATGGCCTTTCAGCCCATGTGAATACAGTACATGTTTCCCTGTGGATAATGGCAAAAGCTTACCAGCTTCCACCAGCATCTTCATAAAGTCACAGCATCCCAACTTTCCCATGATGTTACACACAGAAGCAGTGTGTTTCTGGTGTGCAGAAAAACTACACCCACAGGTGTTTCTTTAACTCAGATGTTGCCATTAAGCTTCTAAAGACTTGACATCATCATATGGGCTGCCACCAAATTGTTTAAAGGCATACCACCCCTTTAACAGAATAAAGACCATGATATGATGGCAAATAAGGTTATCTCAACTTTTATAATGCTTTTCGATGGTTATTTTGTGATCTAAGGACAGATAAACTTTTAACTTTGCAACTGTATTTGGTAATAATCTTTATTTACCTCATACTACATGTTTAAAGTTAATCCATGTGGTGGGAATACCCCCTTAACGGTAACAACTAGTGTCAGTCAGCTGCTGCCAGGGCAAGTAAGATTGATATACATCAAAAGTAGCATAAATGCAGTGTGAATATATGGATCTAACATAATACAAACCACTTGAAACACAATAAACGTGTATAGAATATTGTGCACAATATTTGGCCATCGGCATGCAAGGAAAACTACAGGCAAGTGAAGCAATACATAGAATGGCCAGACTGTACTACAGATGTAGCAAAATATAAACTTAAAGAGTTTTTCCAACAAAGGTACATATGCTTCACAGGTCAGCTCATATGTAGCCACAAGCTGACCATGTGTGAGAATGAGGAGAGCATCATTTATGAACATCTTCCTCATTCATGTCTATGGGAGTCCTGAATATTACTGAGCACACTTGCTTAGCTATATTCGAAATCCTATAGCAAAGAATGGGGAGAATGACCGTAAGAGCTGCCCTCCTCATTCTCAAATACGTTTGGCTTGTAGCTAGCTATGAGCTGACCTCCAGAGGTGGATGCTCAATCATGGGAGCACCCCTTTAACAGAATACAGACCATGATATGATGGCAAATAAGGTTATCTCAACTTTTATAATGCTTTTCGATGGTTATTTTATGATCTAAGGACAGATATCATGAAAAGCTGTGATACCACCGTCAAGTTAAACTTTGTTACATCTATAGTTACATAGTTTGTAAGGCTGAAAAAAAGACAAGACGACCATCCAGTTCAGCCTATTTTGCTAAAGTTTTGCTAAAGTGTTATATGTTGAGATTTTTTCTACATAAAAGTTATTTAGCTTGATGAAAAAATGGATTTGGTGTGACAGTAAAGACATAAATATATATATAAAAAATGGAAGAACACAAAGCTACATGTAGATATATTAATTACTGCAAAGATCAGATTGAACATTTGGGTGATGGGATTCATTTTAAGAAAATAAAGAGCGCTGGTTTCCTATTGGCCAAAATTTTTTTGTAAATAAGAAATGATCATTTTTAAAAGCTTATTATTTAATGAAAAACAGCAATTGCTCTAATTTCTGAAGCATAAAATGACCTGTTAGGAAACTGATCTAGAGCAGATAGTTAAGTAAGGACATGTCAGTAATTCAACAAATTAAAACATTTCCAGGTAAATGAAATGTTTTAATGATGAGAAGGACATACTTTTGCAGAAACCTAAGCTCCTAGCAGCTCACTAACTTTATACTTGTCTGCAACAAGCTTCTATGCAGGAAAACCACAATTTCAACCGCACAACCCAATTGTCTGCTTGCACCTGTATTCCCTGACACTACAGCAATATCTACTTCTTTCCTATGTGCGAATGCTCACATACGTTACTGCCAAAAATGACATATAGCAAAACTCACAGGAGCAAACCGGATTTTGCACTTATTCTTAATAACATAAAGATATCTTTATATCCGTCATGCAGAGAGACAGGGTCAGTTAACAATTTATCTATTTTAAGAACAGACCGTGGGAAAGTATTTAAGACAGCATCTTCTTATGTTAACTAGTTCTGCATTCTGTTGTCGGTGGCTGAATCAGAGTTCTCTTATTAGTCAGATGTTTGAAGGCATCACAATGACTTTGACATCAGTGTTTAGTGATCTTTACTGTAGCCCGGAATTTCCAGACGTCACTGTCACCTAGTCCTGGTGAATTCTGGTTTTGCATTCAATGATAGAGATGATAAAAAACAAATATTTTATGTCTATGTATTAAAGTAATATTATCACTAATATAAAATAGCTCTTCGTAGATAATAATGTGTTCAAAATACATGCATGAGACATAGTCCTCTGAACAGGAGGTACACGTTGCTTCCAATCATTTGCTGAACTGACAATGCAGAGTGAAAGTTTCAGTGTCTTTAGAAGTAAGTTCACACGTTGCAGAAATCAATGCTCATGTAGCAGAAAAAAACCCATTGAGGTGTATAGAACTGATTTTCAGAAGAATTTTTTTTAAAACAATATCTGCAGCATGTGGATTTACCAGAATTTTTTTTTAGAGATGCGAGCAACGCCAGACTTACATCTCAGGAGTATAAAGGTACAAATTATTTTAGACTCCACCTATTAAATAGACAACATTGTAAGTTATAGATGGTCTTCGAGCTTCTTCCTAATCTACTGCTAATAAAGCAGACTATTATTATGCGACTATACTGGGCTCTCTTACTCACGGGGCCCCAGTGAATATGATATGCTGACATCTGCTGAGAGTAAGCACCTAGTTCTCCTTTTTATTAAAGGGGTTAGATAACGAAAACATTCATCTATTGATGGACATTTTGCAATATCTAGAATAGAGTCCCAAACCTGTTCCTCTTCACTGCGAGTATGCAGTTTGAATGGAGTTGGCCTCACATGTGCCCAGTTGTTCTATTTGATGTATAGGATTTCCTAAGAACAGGTGAATACAGTTCTTAGCTGTTTCTGTCAGCTCCAGTGCAATAAGTGAAGTTGTAGTGCATGTGGGACTCCATTGAAACTGTTCTTCAGTGCAATCATCTGGTGAAGAGAAAGGAATAGAGGGCTCAGGATCACTATTCTACTGGTTGATGGGGATCCCAGTAGGGCACCCCTAGTAATCAGGATAAATTGATCATTTCTCCAGTTTATAAGTGATAAGTGTTTTATTGCTAGATTTCCTCCTTAAGAAGTCACTTCATGAAAATAGCCTGTTTTTTGTTCCAGAGAATATACAGTATAAGTTCAAATTGACCATAGATAAACAAAAGAAACCATTAACAATAAACCATAGAACAAAACAGACAATTTCAGAAGTTTTGCTATGAAATAACCACTTTTTTGTGATTTAGGTCTGTCATGTTGCATATTTGCGGCAGATCCAATTTGATATACTAAACTGAAAGTAGACTATTCCCATTGACCTCAATAGAAAATACGCATTGTATTTCACCATTTGGTCTTCCACCATAAAAAAAAAACTTAGAACATGTTCATTATTTGGTCGAAAAATGTTTGGAAATTTACTATTGAAGTGAATGTGGATGGCTAAAATCCTCCCAAAAGACGTGCCCCAAGGATTTGCATTCAAAATCACATAGAAATTATTGGGATTAATTTCTGATTGTAAACCATGAAAAAAAAAAACGGCCCTAAATCTACATGCAATACTATGTGAAATACTCCGTCCGACATGGTTTTCAATACAGAATCCACTCGCCAGGTGGACAAAACCTAAGGCTCCTGGGCCCCAATGCAACATCTATGAAGGGGCCCCCACCTACCAAGTACCATTTATAACACTGGTTTCTTCTTATATGGCATTGAGGCCTTTGGACCCCCCTCAAACTAGAGGGCCCAGTAGAGACTGCTGCCTCTGTGATGTATAGGACATTACTGCTATGGAAGTGGCAGGGCACACTGGAGCTTAAGTGGTAGTGCCACAACAGCAGCTGAGTACTGGTTATTTTTTCATTTAAAGTAATCCTGGCTTTTACAGGGGTTCTTTAAAATCTTAGAAACAAATTGTAATTATATGTACATTTCTATTCTTTTCTGTAAAGGAACTCTAAAATGTAACTTTGTCTATCTTACTGTATAAATAACCATGTAATATTTTTAATTCATTGTGGGACAGCCCAGCCAGAAATTCCTAACTGGTAAGAGCTCTATAAAAATGTAACATAGACTATGTTCCTAGGAGAAATTTTAGAGAACCAGTAACAGAGGGAAACAATACAACAGTCACTTGACACTAATTTGTTTTCCTATTCTGACAATAAAATGAAAACCCAATGATGTGGTGTGGGCATACTCCAAATGTTTATAATCCTATCTCATGGATTTATTATTTCACAGTATTAAGCAATGGTAAGAAGTACTCTCTATAAACCACTATGGTTAAAGAAGCCCAAACAATCCCACACTTTTGCTGTGTGACACATCCCGGATGGCCAGTCAGCTGCTTAGCTTTATGTGTCTGACATAGTGCATTACTGTATTTTTTACTTATGCCCTACATTTGTGAACAGTTTTCTCGACACTTCTAAGTGTTAGTGGCTTGTCTCAGTGGTGAGTTTGAAAAACAAACTCTAAAATGTGGTCACATACCAAGGTCATATGTGTCTTATTTTTGTTTTTTGGCCTATCTTGTCTAAAAAGTTTGTAATAGTAAAAGCTCTTCATTCGTGAGCTTATAATGGTTGTAAATAGGTGGAAGTACTAGTAAAGACATGTTTGTCTTGAACTTGAGCCGTAGTTGATGCATTATTTTATGTGCAGAAAGTGTTGATCATAAAGTAAATATATGAATATCTCACGCTTTCTACATAATACATTGTAGTAGCAGTATATGGTAGGTTTTATATCTATCTTTATAAAGGACAGGATGTTGAGCAACCACAATGCTTTACTAAATTGCAGCTCAACTGTCTCTCAAAGCATAAATTCCCTATTACAAGTTCTATCTCCACCCACATGACATTTAAAGCCTCAGTTCCTTCAAAAGTAAAACTAACTAACTTCAGAATATAACTACAAAATGAGTTTTGTTTAGAAAACAAACAATAATAAAAAGAAAAATTATTTAGAACTGATTAACCCAAACAGTCTGATAATCTGGTCAGTTTTCTGCAGTGCTTAAAGGGGTTGTCTCACTACAAGGATTGCTTTTTTATCTTAAAGATCTTGCAAATACAAGCCACTTTGCAATATGTGTCCATTACCAGTGTCCTACCTATTCCTAGATATCCCCTTCTGTATGGGCTGCATCAGCTCCTCAGGTCGCTATAGCTACAGACCTGTTCAATCTCCCCTTTTAGGCTGCCAGCGCTGGTCGCTATAGCTACAGACCTGGTGTCCTAAGCAGCTCCTCACTGCTGGTCAGTAGAAGCCGGTAAAGCCAGTAAACACGCCCCTGAATTCAAAACTGAAACTGAGAAAACAGGACTGAGATAAGATATATCGTTGTTGTGAGACAACCCCTTTAATCTAAAAATATAAAGAGAATCTTGAGTAGAGAAACAAAACAATTTCCCTAATTAAAAAAAAGTTATATTAATAAATTACAATATTTTATTTTGAAATTTCTTACATATATGTGAAGTTTTTTTTAGATTGTTTGGTGATACATACTTTTTTAAATACTTATCTCTATTATATCTATTAACTCTCTATTTCATACACAGTTATTGTTATAAAAAAATAGAAAATTAATTGTACTAAATTTATTGATAAGCAGATTAAAATGGTAAATGAATGGTAACACAAAAAAAATGTAATTCACATGAATAAAATTTTTGACCTCTGTCAAGGAATTTGTGTCATAGTCTACACTATACTGTCCCATAAGTAAAACATATAGCAACGTAAAAGAGACCACATGTCATCAAAAGGAGACTATGCATGGTCTATTGCATCATATGACTATGCCACGGGGATGCTGTGGTATAGATCTGAATTCCTTTTTGATGGTATTCAGACGTATGCTCGTCTGATGTGGATGTAGCTTAAGGCACATCAAGCTCTTTCCCAGTATCCCTGCTAGCACTACTCTACTATCTAAGCAGCTTCAACTCTCAGATGCTTTCTTCTTTCTGTTCTTGAAGATTGTAAGAATTTATGGGCAGGACAGCTCTCTGTATTTTATATGTACATTGCAGACTAGATTTAATAGTTCTTTAATCCCTAACACCTGCTGATGTGTATTTTTTGTGTATTTCATTCTGACTGCTATGTTTGTAGAATTCATATGAATGCTGGCAGCCGTGATGCTGCTTCCTTCATTATTCCCAGCAATCACAATACTGGCGGATGATAGGTTTCATGATTATGCTTGCTGCTTGGACTATCTAGACCCAGCACTGCCTCAACTATTACAGTTGTCACCTGTAAGGGCTGTTTTACCCCATAATAAGAAAAAAAAGCCAATACAATAAAATAAATCCCTTAATGGTCTATTCTGAGTTCACCATGCAGTTTCACAGAGCTTGCACTTCACAGCTAGCTTCCGACTCTCACCTCCTGTTTAGGCTGAGGATGGTTCTACAGCAGTGATTGACATTACAGCCTGCTATTCCTAGCTGAGTCTATCAGAGGGCCATAAGTAATGGATGGGTTTTAACAGCAGAACAGGAGGCTAAAGAGCTCTAAAGGTTTAAAGTTTGTCAGTCAGAAACATAAACAAGCGTTTGAGCTGCTGATAAGACACAGCAGGAAGCAGAACTGGGGCATGTATTTTAGCTTGTATTTTATCAAAATAACTGCTGCACAATGGTGGGAAAAAAAATTTTTTTCAATTACTTAAGTGAAAGAAATGGTTTGAACATAAAAATGTTTTACTATTACTAGTAATAGTGGTATTCAAATGTCCTATTTGCCACAAAAAGGAGGCAAAAATCAATTTAGTAACCAAAATAAGAAAACTGTTTTAGCTGTTTAACCACTACAGGCAAAATAATTTACAAAATAAACTGGCCTGTCACATTATGTGGGTTAAAAGAATAACATAAATATATTTTCCATTCAGCTATGTTAAACTAATGCAAAAAGAAATGTGGAGTCATAAAAAAAAAGCTTTTTTTGAAAAACATTACACATGAATTTTTGTTTGTTTCCACTTTTTGTAAAATTTAGGAAGAAAAGAAAAAAGAATATCTATATACCACTAAAGGAATGTATCTAACATTAAAATTATAGGGATATAATGCATCAGAAAGGTGTTCAATAGAGGTGTAGCAGAATTGCTAATTTTGCTTTGGGCATTAACTGACAATGTGATATTATAACAAGAAAACTATACTTAGCTCTCTGATCCCCCAGCTCTGGTTTTATTTACCAGTGGCATTTTAGTGGCTTCAGTGGTCATGTACCATACTATTGCCCCCATGGCTCATTGATGGGAACCCTGAATCAATACTATAGCACATAACTACATATGCCGGATAGTAAATGCTGGGATTCAGTAATTACCTGCACCTGTTTATCTGTCCCAAGTAGCACAGGGGCCTGTGTAGCCTCCTACTGGGTTCAATCTCTAGTTCAGCCATTGAGCTGTAAGTATGGCCTTGTTGAGTTTTTGATTAAATAATGTCTAGTGATGAGCGATTACGTTGACTATCGTCATCGGGTCGAATCCGATAGATCGAACAATTATCAATAAGATATTCGAAATAGTCGATGATAGATTATCACCGATCAGACCATTAAAGTCTAATGAGGGAGAGGACAAACACCTTCATTACTTACACTCAAACAGGCTGGAGAAGTCTGTAATAAACATCCCACAACAGTCAAATGGATACGTGCTACATCTTAGGAACACACCCTCACTGCCCTTATGTTATAAAACCACAGAAAAAACACTAACAGACCATTTTCACTATCCCTGTCTTGCCACCGCAGCATGACCCTTAACCTGCATGACCCACAAAATAGAGGAAAAAGTGCAAGAAGCAGTATGATTTGAACCATCATTTTTACTTGAACTGTACATAGATATATCCCCTGTCCATGAAACGCAGCATGTAGCCCAAACCAAGGCCTGCATGACCCCCAGATTTAAAAAGTCCGGAAAAAGGAGTCTTTCAAAACTCACCAATTATTAGTTTGACACTGGACATTGACTATAACCTGTCTGTACACCACACTACTGGAACCATTAAACCTGGTCTTACCCACAGATTAAAAAGTGCCCAACTGAAAAAGAGTCTTTCAACCAACCATTTTAGTTTCACTGCGAACATTAGACTATATCTTCCCTGTACCGCAGAATGCTCTTCCATTAAACCTGTCTGACCCACAGAAATTCACAAAAAGAGTGCCCAGGGGGGGAAAAAAGATCTTTCAATACAAACACCATGTTAAGTTTCACACTGGACATTGACAATACCTGTCCTGGGCCACAGCATGAGCCCCAAACCTTGCATGACCCCCACATTAAAAAAGTTCCGGAAAAGGAGACCCACCCATCCCCCCTCTATCAACCAACATTTTAATTTTCACTGGACATATACGACCCCTGTCGCTTGACCACCGAGCATAAGCCACCAAACTGCATGACCCCCACATTTAAATAAGTGCCCTGTGGAAAAGAGGTCTTCAACCACCATTTTGTTTCACTGGACATAGACTATCCCTGTCCTGAATGCAGACATGAGCCCCAAAACCTGCATGACCCCCAGATTTTAAAAAGTTGCGGAAAAAGGAGTCCTTTTCAACCACCATTTTAGTTTCAACTGACACTGACCATACCTGTCCTGGGCACAGTATGATCCCCTAAACCTGATTCTGACGCCACAGATCACAAGTGGCACAATGCATTTTGATACATTGACTCTCATTTAGTATATTTTCTTTGAGTAACTGACATTTGTTTACAGAATTTATTTAGGGAAAGTTTTCCTATTTATAGTTTTACATTATTATAATTTTTATTTCAAGTGTGATAACATACAACATACACCCCTCCCCTGTGCAAGTTTTTAACGGTATTTTTCACACGTGTAGATGTGTTAATTCGTCCGCAAACTTGTATAGTCAGCCCACTAAAAGACTTAACGTCCCCATAAGTAAATAAAAATTTCTAATCATCCCCCAAAAAACACTTCTTAGATAGTGAAGACATTTGCCCTGCCTGGCTTCTGAGAACACTGCGATTCAGCATCAATTCAAATGGTTTTCATTTTCACTTCCAAATCCTTCTTCAGTGATTAGGGACAGACTCCCCTGGAGATCAGACTGACAGCGACCGCCAGTAGTGACTCCCAGGCCCATAAAATTTAACCTCAAATTCTGTGCAATTTTGTGTCCATCCCTGTAGCCCTCATTTGGACACCTACTTAACCTCAACAGAAAATCACCTTGTTCAAAATCAGATTTTTTGAGAAATTTTGAAGCACTCCTGATTGCCCCTAACGGTGAGAGCCCAGTGCCTGCCATCACCATCTGTCTTAACGCGGAGGTCCAGCTTGCCATGGGTTAGACTTACAGTGGGTGCGTGAGAGCCCAGCTAGCGCCTGTCATCTATTAACACAGGCAGACACAGGTTCCAGCAGCCAGGGCCGGAGTTCAGTTGGTGCGTGAGAGCCCATGCTGGGCGTCCGTCCATCTTATTATCACGGTATAAAAATGCCTTATGACGCAGCAACGAAAACAGTCGTGCTTGTGAAGCAGAGTCGGAAGACGGGAAGTGTGACGTAAAGACTCCAGCCTTTCCTCAGTACAACAGCTCAAGAACACTGGGTAGTCCACACCGCTTGCCCCCTCACCGTAGATAGCGGACACATTGAGCTTCACTTGGAAAATACTGGTGTTATAAAGCTCCATGTTCCAACCAGGTGCCCTTTTTCTTGGCATTCTTTTTCTCATTTCTACCTCTACGTTCCTGCGGGAGGAAATGACCTCTGTACTTTGTTCTCTGTCCACGCTTCCATACTCCATGACCTCTGAATAACCTACATCTGTCAAGTTTTCCTGTACCTCCCTTGTACAATTCAGAGGATTTTTTAACCACTATTTTGTCTACATGCAAGTCTTTTCATAGCGTAGTTATAAATTCCTAGAAAAAACATTTTTAAAATAGTATGGAATCCTCACTCATATCTTTGTTTTCTCTTTTTTTAATTGTATTAAATGAGGTTTCTCAATACAGGGATAGCTAGCTATGTCTAAAGATCTTGCAAAAACAAGTGCATTTTGCAATATGTGTCCATTTACAGTGTCCTACCTCTATTCCTGTGTTCTGACAGCACCAATACACCCTTGAGCACTCTTGACAATTGTGAAGAACAAGATGACTGATTAGAACAACATTTTTTTTATAATAGGACCTGTACTAAAGCTGCATGTCACAAGCAAAATGCCCCAAAAATTCAAAACAAGTCCCATGAGGCCACTTTTGAACAATTGTGAAGCAAACAAATGTCTGTAGAATACAAAAATTTTTTATAAAGGAACCTGTAGTATAGCTGCAAGTCACAGCAAAATGCCCCAAAAATTCAAAGCATGGACACCCTTGAGCTAAACTTGGACAATTGTGAAGAACAAATGTCGTTAGAAACAAACATTTTTTTTATAAAAGAGAACCTGTAGTATGAGCTGCATGTATCACAGCAAATGCCCCCCAAAAATTCAATCACAAGCATGACCGTGACAACCACTTTGGGACAATTGTGAAGAACAGAATGTCCATGTTAGAAACAAAAAAAATTTTTAATAGGACCTGTATACGCTGCATGACAGCAAAATCCCCAAAAAATTCAAAGCAATGGACCCTTAGCCACTTGAACAATTGTGAAGAACAAAATGTCCTGTTAGAAAACAACAATCTTTTTTTTATAAAATTAACCTGTAGTATAGCCTGCTTGTCAACAGCAAAATGCCCCCAAAAATTCAAAGCATGACCTTTGATCCACTTTGGACTATTGTGTAGATCAAATGGTCTTGATAGAAACAAAAATTTTTTTCTATATAGTGCACCTGTACAGTATAGCAGCATGATCCACAAGCAAAATGCCCGCCAAAAATTTCAAAACATGACCTTGAGCACTACTTGGACAATTGTGAAGAACAAATGTCTGTTAGAGACAAAAATTTTTTAGAAAAGGCCCTTCTAGTATTGCTGCATTTCAAAGCAGCATACCCAAAAAATCTATAAAAACATGACTTCTCAGCCACTGTTAAAAATTGTGAGGAGAAAATCGCCACTAGAAGCCCACAATTTCTGTTCCAAAGGGACCATAATATAGCTGATCCTCACATCAACATGACCTCAAAACCATTGACAATAAGCGAAAAACTTCTAAAAGAATACAGTGAGTAAATGGAATACGTGGTGTCATGAAACTTTGCTGTCTATAACAGTATCCCACAGCAAAACCAGCAAAATTAACTGTTGGAAAAGAGAATAAAAATTGCAGGTAAGAAATGATCATTTTAAAAAAAAAGTTTTTCAAGAGGACCATTTCTTTTAAAGAGGAATGTGAAGTAGACCGGCAACTAATCGGTGACCTCGTCAATTGGGTCCACGAACATCATCAGGAGATCCAAGCCTGATTCCATCTTGATGAAATCACATTATCCACATTTATCTGGGAAAGCCGGTATGCGTTGTCTGTATGACTCCTCCAGCTGTGCTGAAGGTCCGCATCAGATATGACGCTCCGCTCGCCTGGGCAGGACAACAAGACACTCTATGGCGTGGCGAACAAGCCCGGGCCATTCGTCCAATTGGATACCCAGGAAGTCTATTTGGATCCGGAAACACATACAAAATACATCGGTGTTGATGTACACCATAAAGTTCTGTGGGCAACCGGATGATCTAAGCTGGTCCTCTATGTGTTGATGTTTGTACCCAGCAGTTGCACGCGTTGGTGAGGTGGTAAATAAAGATTGCCAGAGGTTCAACCCAATAGGCATTTCTGCCACCTTGCCTGCTGCTGCTAGCGCTGCTACGCTACTACTCGGCACATCATCTACTGCTGTCACGTCGCAGATAGTTGTTCCAACGATGACATTTGAGAACGTGAAGCAGAACGACAACAAATGTCCCTCCAGTTGATCAATCAGCAAGGTATCCATTCCTGCATTTTACTCTCTATTTGGGTGGTTTGGAACGGCAAAAGTGCTTGAGTTTTGTGTTGTACCGGGGATCCAGGAGGGTGGCCACGCCAGGTAACGTGCTGTTGATCTTTTGATGCCTAATGCGAAGGATCATGTTGGAAAGTGGAAAAATGGAGCATCCAAGCACCTATCACGTGAGAGATGAGAGCCTTGATTTCCCAAGCCTCTGGGTCGAGGGCACTAGCAAACTGATCATCCCTCATCTTCCTCCTACCGCCTCAAATTCGCGAGCCAACCTCTTTACCAAGAGCAGGGACGACGTAACGTCGTGTCCTAAGGAATACTCCTCCTCCTCCACACGCTTCCTCCGGCACAGCATCAACACAGGCCTGACTTGCCTCAGAATGAGCACCCTGAGAGCTGAAGCGCCCACCATTGCACTAGCCCTGGACACCCGAACACGCCTATAAGACCGATAAAATTGAGAAACTGTCGGGCCGTGTGTATATCGAAGGAGAGAAAGGCACCGTGTCCTCATCTGTAGTCCGTCTCCTCCCCGTCTCTGGCGGGACCTGTTGTTCAGAGTGTCCAACGATGCGTCTCAGAACTAAGATCACCACAATGCTCATGCTGACAAGGGCATCGTCCCGCCTGCCATTTTGGTTGGCTTCTCAAAACTGGCCAAGATGGTCCAGAGCGTCTTTCACCTGCCTCCACTCTCGGTGGCTCAACACCCCGGGGTCCGCACCGCTGCTTGTCAGGCCATGTGTCACTTCGTACTGCGAAATTGGCATTTGCGCTGCTGCCACAATCGCTGGAGCGGGTGGGGAGTGGAATTCCCGCGGGTTGCCAGGTCAACAATGAGAGGTTGACAGGGAGGGCCGAGCTGACGCTGAAATGCAGCCCGGGCGGGACGAAGCAGGTGCGAACGGCGAAGTTCGAACTCAGACCTCGAGCCTTCCTCAGCAGGAGTCCAGACCCGGGGTAGCTATTTAGAAATTTCTGGAGGGACAAGGTTCATGACATGTGCCAGGCAAGGGATGTGCTCCAGCCTACCGATCTTAAGGGCGGCCAGCAGATTTCGCCCTTTATCGAAACACCCCCTTTCCCTGGCACAAGGCTCTTTTTCACCCAGCCAGCGCTCGGTCTCGTTGCGGAGAGCCGTCCACAGCTCCTGACCTGTGTGGGGACGGTCTCCAAGACAGATTAATTTCAACACGGCCCGGTTTTTCTCTGGCACGTGATGCCACACAGAGGACCTTGGGGAAAGACCCTGCACCATCCCTGCTTTTTTTTGAAGAGCGTGAGCTGAGCCTGAGAGCCCCCGTCACCCCCGGGGACATCCACCCAGCCACCCATAGCTGTCACAGAGACAAAGGGGGCCTTGGGCCGGCTTACTGCCCATGTATGGGTGGTCAGATGGACTTTTCCGGGCCCACAGAGCAGACAACCGCGCTTGAAATTTTAGATGAAACGTGGCTGGCCAGGGCAGGGACGGCTTTTTTCTGGCAAAGAAATGCCTGCTCGGCATCCCGGTATGGGGGCAGGCAAGGCCCATGACGTGGCGGAATCCATCTGTGTCCACCAGACGGAAAAGGTAAAAAATTTCCAAGGCCCAAAAAGGCCTGGCAATGCCGACATTCAGGCTTTTGGCTTTGGGATGGTTTGGGTTAAAGTGTTTCTTCTGCTCCCAAACCTGGAAGAAAAGAAGGCTGGCTCAGACTGGCTCTGTACGGCGTGCAGGTCGTCAAACTGGCGGAAGGAGAAGGGTAGATGGTCTCTGGTGGTGCTGAAAGGTACTCGTGCGACGGTGGAGCTGAAGGGAGGCTGATCCCTGATCATGACTCTGGGAGGGCATGGACAGCTGAGGAACGCTTGGTGGTGGCGGGGGAAGGAGGCGGAGAAAAGAGGGTGTGACAGTGGTTGGAGGCCGGCGTCGGTCTGCCTTTTTTGGCCAAGTGTTGCCTCCATTTCAACCTCATGCATTCGCTGCATTGACTAGAAAATGTTGGTGGTGGTTAACCACCTAAGTTCTTGCTCTATTATGCGTTTACGGCAAAAGGCGGCATATGACATCGCTGGATGAATCAGAGGCTTGCTCAAAGAAGCCCAGGGTTAGAGAGGTCCGGGACCTTTATTACGGCGATAAGCGAGGAGCGGGGTTTCCGCTGACCGTGGCTGGCAGAATCATATCAGCGGACTTCTCGACCGCCCTCTCCCTTTTTGAGGCGAGACCCGTATACACTACCCCATCGTTTTCCTCCTCGTCCAGTGATGAAGCGCTCGCAAGAAAATTTCTGCTGAAAAGACCACGTTGTGATCCGCAATGTCGTAAATCATCAACATCAACAAGGTGACTTGGTCGTCCTGACATTCTGCATGCAGGAGCTGCGGGCTACAAGCAAGAGGGACTGCAAGGCGTTTCCGACCGCCCGAGATTTTTGTCGATTGACCGGCTTCCTTCTCCTCCTCTGATGGCATCAGTAACTGGGCGTCAGAGCAAGAAAATCATCCTCTTTGGCCTCTTGATCTTTTAACATGCCTTCTGACCCCAACCCGCATTTTGTCATCAAAGAGGTCTTCAGAAATGGATTTATCCACAGTGTGGGTACAACGAGTTTTACATTTGGGCTGCTTCATGTTGGACGGATGCTGATGATACTGATGAGACATTTGTGGCCGTGACTGGGAGGACAGGATTAAGACTGCTGGATGCAGGTTGCTTTAACCACTGAAGGACAGTTTGGGGCGACGCTGTTCGTTACTGAGATTCACAGGGCCCTAACCCAGCGGTGAAAGACCTGACGGTCCTGCAACTGACGATCCGCTGGCATGCGTGTTGTCACCAGCACTGGAAGGAGCACCTTCTCTCGTACCTCTACCTCCATGTCCTACCCCCCTCTTTGCTCGCTTACCACCTGAATTTCGCTCCATGTTCAGAAAGATAAAATTTGAGAAGGTATGGAAGATTTTTGGAAAGTCTCTTATTAAAAGACGGCAAATCACAGCTATTCTCAAATCAAAAAAATCAAAACAAAATTGCTGTATTCAAATTTAACTACAAAGTACCTCTATGAACAAAGCTTGACTGACCAAAAGTGAAAAAAACACCTGTCTGAAATGTATACGGGATAATAAAAGGTATTTTTTGGCACCTATCAATTCACCTGTGGTGACAACAAAATTGCTGTATTTCCCAATTTTAAAAACTAACAAAGTAGCTCAAATGGAACAAAGCTCAAATGGAAAACTGACCAAAAGTGAAAAAAAAAAACACCTGTCTGAAATGTATACGGGATAATAAAAGGTAATTTTTGGCACCTATCAATTCACCTGTGGTGACTACAAAATTGCTGTATTCAAATTTAACTGCAAAGTAGCACTATGAACAAAGCTTGACTGACCAAAAGTGAAAAAAACACCTGTCTGAAATGCATATGGGATAATATAAGGTATTTTTTTGGCACCTATCAATTCACCTGTGGTGACTACAAAATTGCTGTATTCAAAATTAACTGCAAAGTAGATCTATCAACAAAGCTTGACTGACCAAAAGTGAAAAAAACACCTGTCTGAAATGTATACGGATATTAAAGGTATTTTTAGCACCTATCAGTACACCTGTGTTACTACAAAGTTGCTGTGATTCAAATTTAACTGCAAGGTGGCTCTATCAACACAGCTGCCCTCGCCAAAGTGAAAAAAACACGTATCTGAAATTATACTGAAAAAAAGGTATTTTTTGGCACCTATCAACCTGTGGTGACTACAAAGTTGCTGGATTAAAATTTTAACTGCAAAAGTAGATCTATCAACAAAGCTTGACTGACCAAAAGTGAAAAAAACACGTATCGAAATGTATTCGGATAATAAAAAGGTGTTTTGGCACCTTTCAATTCACCTGTGGTGACTAAAAAATTTGCTGTATTCACATTTAACTGCAAATAGCTCTATCAACAAAGCTTTACTGCCCAAAGTGAAAAAACCACGTATCTGAAATGTATTCGATAATAAAAGGTATTTTTGGCACCTTAAATTTCCCACCTGTGGTGACTAAAAAATTGCTGTATTCACATTTAAGTGCAAGGTGCCTCAATGAACAAAGCTGTAGTGCGCCAAAGTGAAAAAACACGTATCTGAAATGAATTCCCAATAATAAAAGTATTTTTGGCACCTTTTAATTCACCTGTGGTGACTACAAAATTGCTGTTTTTCACTTTAATGCAAGTGCCTAATCAACAAAGCTGTAGGTGCGCCAAAGTAAAAACACGTACTGAAATGTATTCGGATAAAAAAAGGGTTTTTTTGGCACCTTAAATTCACCTGTGGTGACTAAAAAAATTGCTGTTTTCCCACATTTTAATGCAAGTAGCCTCAATAACAAAGCTTTGTGCCAAAAAGTGAAAAAAACACTATCTGAAATGTATTGGGAAAAAAAAGGGTATTTTTTGGCACCTTCAATTCACCTGGGGTTTGACTACAAAATTGCTGTATTCACATTAATGCAAGGTGCCTACAACAAAGCTGTATGCGCCAAAGTGAAAAAACACGTATCTGAAATGTATTCGGATAATAAAGTTATTTTTTGGCCACCTTCAACCCTGTGTGACTAACAAAATTGCGGGATTCAATTTTAATGCAAGGGGGCCTAATAACAAAGCTGAGGTCCCAAAAAAAATTGAAAAAGAACACCTATCTGAAATGTATACTGATAATAAAAGTGGAGTTTTTGCACCTAACAAAGAGACCTGCAGTTACTAGAAAAGATGTGTTTTCCTAATATAAGTTCAGGCTGCCCAATATCCAGGAAATATTTCAATAGAAAACTGTTAATAATAAAGCTATTGCAATGTCTACACTAAGTCTTGGTGAACTATACCAGTATCTTTATAGAGCTTGTCTGTGTTAGCCCGCGGGACCCCCCCCCCCCCCGCTCCCTCCATGACTTTACAGCTAGATTGCTCCTTTAAAATTCTCTACCTAACTTCAAAAAAATCTTTAAATCTCTGATCTAACTAAGTTTTTAAGGATCACAGCTTAAAAGTAGAGCTTTCTCTGTGAAGAAATAGAAAATTTCGCTGAGCTGTTTGGACAGAGGGAGAGCGCACGTCCTACTGCTATGAGACGCTGACAGACACTGATCATGAACAGGTAGGGTCTGTTTTATGTAAAACGAGGGGGATGTGATTTTTTCCAGCCAATCGCAACCATACACATCCCAGTCATGGACGTCGCACACACATCTCACCCTGCTCTATTCTGTAAGCTGATTTGCTGGGCCCCCAAAATGACAGGGAAACGCCGAAAAATGGCACGATATTTATAGGGTTATGCACAGATTTAACCTAAATTATCGCGTGATCTAAAAAAATCCGATCAACGAAAAAACGGTGCCGATTTCAACTTTGTCGATAATAATCACTCAACACTAATAATGTCCCATTTTTCTGTGATTTTTCTGTAAATTGTTACTGCAGGGACTCGCAGCCCGCCCAATCAAATAGTACGGGCACCATCAATAGGTTGTAAGCCAGCATGGTGCATCACACGTATCTGCATTAATGGCACCCTTTTGTATCGCCATATCTATATGCAATTGTAATACCAGCAACCACCCCCCTCATACATAGAAGGTGTGTGAGTGGTTGTCTTATTGGTATTTTTGCATTTGTGCAATCTCCCCATGTATTATACTGTAGCTTTAATGCATGCTGGTGTGAACAGGTATCAATTTAATGTGCAATTTTTTTATCTTAAATTTTTCCCGAGGGGGGTGGGGTGTGTAGCTACCCCGCAATACCTGCAACCGCTTATCTTCCAAGTAGCATTGGGGCCTGTGTTGCTCTATGGGTTTAGTCTTTAGTTTAGCCATTGAGCTATAAGTATGTTCTTGTTGTGTTTTTGATTCAGTAGTCCGAATTTGTTTTTTATATTACATTGACTGATAATTTTATTTTTTGAAGGAGGTGGATAAATCCTTTAAGGCTCAGAATGCCTTTAGTGAAAGGGTTAAAATATATATAAAAAATGCTAATAACATAAAAAGGCACAGAAAAGACTACAACGTACCAAATTTCAGAACATCATGTCACAAGCAGTGTGTAAAACTACCAGTTATTAGTAGTATAACACTCAACCTAGAGAAAAATCATACACAACAGCACACATCACAGGGCTAAGAAGATTTATAATGTGATCCCCGTCTATCTTTTCCCAATTTTTGTCTCCCCCAAACCAACCAAAAACCCAATTCCAAAAAGGGGGAAAAAATTTTAAAAACTTCCCCCCCCTTCCCCCCAACAACCTTTTTTTTTTTGAAAATTTTATCGGGACCCCAGGAATATTTAAAAAGGGAAAATAGGTTGAAAAACCCAGGTGCCCCAAGATCGTTAATGGCCCCCTTTTTTTCGCCAAACTTAAAATTTGAAACCCAACCCCCCCCCAAATCTAAATTTGTATTTTTTATTTATTTTCAGTCAACCCCCAAATACTGTAGCTTTTCACTTAACAACAAAAAACAATTTTTTTACTTTAACCCCCCCATTTTACTAAACCCCCCAAACCCAAACCCCCCCCCAAAATTTTCCCCCTAATTTTCAACAACAAAAACTTTTTTTTTACAAAAACCCCCCAAAAACAAAAAAAAAAAAAAACAACCAAACCAGCAAAAAAAAAAAAAAAAAAACAAAAAAAAAACACAAAAACAAAAACTTCCCCACCAAACCCCCCCAACTTTTAAAACACCAGATTAAATTTAAACACCAAACCAGGAAAAATCTACAAAAACCCCATCCCCCTAAAAATTTAAATGTGACCGTTTTTTTTTTTTCCCTTTTTTTGTCTGAGTTTTTCCAAAAACCAATCACTGGTTTAAAAAACCCCACCAATTGCACAAATGGGGTAACAAATGTAAGGAATGTTTTTCCGGGCACAAGGGGGGCAACCTTTACTCAAAACGAAAAATTCAACTTCTAGTTTAAAATTTTGGGGCGATTTAAAAATAGTGTTCACTCTGCCTCCATACAACCGATAACCTTAAAACTTAGAAAAATTGAGCAAGTCGTTGTACACAAGGGAAGAACCTTTGACAGACTCCAGACTGTAATTGCTATAATGCTGCTACAAGTGGAATGCAAAGAAGCCACATATGCATTTAGTGGAAATCATCTAAGGGGGTGTCTAATAGTACTTAGACTATTTCTCCTCATTTAATTTTGTGAAATCTAAGTAGGTAATGCAAGCCAACAACATCTTTCACAAAAAAAGTTTATATGGTTCCCCCCGCGGGGATTACAAAAAAAAATTTTATGGAAAATTAAGTACGAAGTTTGTAATTTGTAGACCCACGCCGGGAAATTTAATTTCAGTGCCTCAATTAAAATTATAAAAAATAAAAAAAAAAAAATTTTAAAAAAATATATATAAATATGGGGAAAAGTCCCCCTTTTGGGGCCTGTAGGGGAAAAAATAAGATAAATTTTTGTGGAATTAATTTTTTTAAAATTTTTGGTTTTTTTTATAAATATTTATAAGGTTCATTTACAAGTTCAAAAAGACTACAGGTCATTTATGCAATAATTGTTCATTCTAAATGTAATTTCAGGAATTTTTTATTTAAGCAAAGGAATGAATAGTATTTAAAATTTTAAAAAAAAAAACACAAATACTGGGGGAATAAGCCCCCCAGAATCCGAAACTGTAATCACAATGCTTACATGGCCTTTCAGTGTTCATAGCATGTGTGTTGCAAAACCCTTTACCCCCTTAAATGTACAAACAATTTTTATTTACTACCTAAATAATGATAATGATATGGAATTGTGTGCGCCCCAGCTATCAGCAAAGCTAAAAGCTGCTGAAGGCTGGAAATGTGTAAGCTCCAATGGCCTATGTGAATACTTAAATATTGTTGCACTTATTTTAAATGAATAACCACACATAAAAAGTAATAACATTACAAAATTTATGTAACACAGGTTTGGAAGGAAAACCACATCATTTTTTTTTCAATATGAGTTCTACTTTTATTTAGACTATCTCAAAATATCTATATATCTATATATCTATATATATATATAAATATAATATTAAAATATAATACTTACATATATATATAATGTAATATAATTTATATAAATATATATATAAATAAAGAAATTTTATATATATTATTTGTTTTTAATCGTCTTTTTTTTATTCACTATATATTCACTGTTATTATTTAAAAAAACAAAAAAATTTATTACATTGGGGAAATTATTTAAATATATAGTAAATTTATTCAAAGCATGTTGTAATCAGGTTCTAATTTAAACTTTATTTTTTACAATAATTTTTTCAATAATTTTTAAGCACATAGAAATATGCAGTTATGTCATCCCCAAGAATATCTTTAACCTGACAGTAGCCACAGGGGTTTTGTGCTGGGGAAAAGCAAATTTCAGGGAAACTACTCATATGACAGCAACCTATTTAGTAAATGGTCACTTCTGATAGGAGTAGCAGTAGATTATTCTACCCATGAAATTATGTGGGCACTGCCCCCCTTTTTCTGTTTGTGGGGAGCATATTGCAGGGCCCATTAAAGAAATGAAAATTAGATTTTAAAAATAACTTTTGCCTTGCTTTTGATATGACAGTACTTCTCCACAATAGTAAGATGTCACAATTAGATCTTATGAAATCTCATTTACACGATGGAGTATAAGACCACATGTTTTTAGTGATTGTTGCATTTGTAGAACCCAGAATATATTAATGATTGCTGTTCTGTTGTGTAACTACAGCATAGAAACATTTTTATGGTAATTTTTAAGTACATGTAAAGATTGCATAGGGTAAGTCTTATCATTTATAAGGTAAGTGTATGTTCAATTTATATGAGATAAGGGGACTGAATATGTACATTTTAGGATATTTTTACATCTAATTTTTGGTGCAAGGTCAATCTACCTGTGTATAGCCTTAAAGTGTCCATAGGTTGTATGCCAAAAATATGTCTTTCTATTTAATATTTATTGTTGTTTCTTAGCATACCTTTCACTGCTCTATATAAAGAAAGCAATCAGTCATTTGATTATACATGTGACGTATGTCTTTTTTTAAATTTTTTCATTTCTAAACACGGTAGGCAAGCCTAGGTGCCAAACCCTTTTTTTAATTCTTTTGTAGCCAGGAATGACGTCGCGGGGAAAAAAGAGGACCCGATCCATCACAAAAATTTTAATGAAGGTTTCGATTTATCGTTTATTTTTAACCTTGGATAAAATTAATAATAAACTCACTTTTGTTGGTTCACATACTTTACCAAAAGGTAGAAATTCTCCATCCATTTGGGAAAATACTTCAACTCCACTTCAAAGGTTCATTCTAATCCTCTCTGATGCATATTCAAAATTTTGAGGCAGTTGCCATTACAAGTTTCTCCTTATCTATCTTTGATATATGATCTTTCATGAAGCTTCTAATATAATATTTCTGCAATGTTATTGAAGTTGACAATTGAACTGCGGCCATCTTCTCATAGCGGGACTGAAAAACATATTTTATCAAGATGTGAAACGCCATTTTAAAGAGACAAGTCAAGTTTATATATATCGAGACATATTCAGAGATGTTAAACATTATTTATTTATAGCACCTTAGAAATTGAAACATTTATTACAAAATACCTGCAATTCAGTCAAGAAGCACCCATAAACATGAGAATTTCCTTATTGGCACCATTATATTGCATAGCACTATACAGAGATTGCCATTATTCACATCAGACCCATCCACATTGGGGCTCACAATATAAATTCCAGATTAACCGATCTGCATCTTTTTAGAGTGTTTGGGCAACTGGAGTACCCAGAGAAAAAGGGGGCAGCTTGAGAAAGGGGGCAGCGCTTCTCCCGAAACATCGCACAGGTGTGTATTACACTCCGCCCGTTGTCTGATGGTCGGGTGGACTGCGTTGAACTGCCATATGAAGGCAGCAACATGGACACTTGAGTACACCACATGTTTAAATCAAAGTGTTGAAAGTTTTAGAAGTGCCCTAATCTGTATGCACAAGGATTCGCTTGATTAAATATTTATATTTGTTGCACCGTACCTGATCTATGTGTTTAAAGTGACTGAGAGACGGAAGAAAGCTCTTTGGTATGACTGGGGTTTCCAATTCATTTATAAATTAGGTGGTTATCCTTTGAAAGTACCCAGAGGAAACCCAGGCAAGCATATTTACAGTTGTATACGTTGGGAATATAATTTTGGCATAAACTATATGAGTTGTTGTTGTGCAGCTGAATGTATACAGCAGAAATAGCAAAGCATTGACTGGCAGAATTTCGAGAACAAAATTGTAGTTTATATGAACTGCAACCATGTGTCAGATATGTCAGTAAATAACTATTACATATTTTAAGGCCTGGTTCACATATGATCGGAAAGGGTCCCTCACATGTTCCGTCAGGAATGACGAAAAAATAGCATGGCAAGCTGCGCTATTTTTTTCCGTCTACATGAAAGACCCACGGCAAAACCCGCGACTGATTGTAAATAATAGGGTCAACCAGGCGCCATGGGTGTCTATTGTGAAACAGATCCTCAGACATCTGTTTTCACCTCTGTGTCAGAGATGTGAACCAAGCCTAAGAAAGTCTTACTGGGACAGCAATTGCATCATGACAGAATAACAGTGTTTAATGAAAAATCCGACAAAATTCCCAATGAACAACCCAATAAATTTTGCTGTTACCCCCAACTGTAATAATACCTCTTCCTGTTGTCAGTTTTACATCATACCCAGCTTGTTTCTTTTTATTTTCCATATTTTAATTTGACCCCGTTTTTTATTTTACCTATAATGCGATTATTTTCATAAGAAAAAAAATTCAACTACATTGAATACATAGTCATGTATTTCTTTGTTCTTGTGTTTTTTATTAACTTTTTAAGGCCTATTTCTACTAAATATTTTTATGATTTGTTACTTATTCTCTTATTTTATTCTTTGAAATTAGGGTAAATATACTTTTTTTATTTTTGATAAACCTACATCTTTTTAACACGTATATATTGTTTGGAAAAAAAAGGACGGCATTGTCTCATTCAAAGGGTTTTAAAAAGAAGGATGACTCCCAGTAAATGTATATTGCCATTAAAATGACATTGTTGCTGTAAGTTAAAAAACTCTAAAACAATTTCCCGTGTTATCTGTAGGGACCCCTAACTGGCAGGGGTAATAATCCTAGTGGCATAATTTAATTGACCGACATTTAAAAAATGGAATTGCTTTAGACCCGTCCTTGGGGAATTTCCATTCTTGTCCTGGGAAGGCAATTGAAACTAATTAAAATGGTTTTTGTTAAAGGAATGAATAAAACAACTCTGCAGCTTTAGTTAGATAAAATAAATATATGTATCTACCAGTACTTATATAATGCAAAAAGGCAGAGTGAAATGAAATAGCACCATCTACTGTATGCGTAATATAAAATGTGAAAAGACCAGGTTAAATGTAAGGTTGTCGCAATTTACAAATGTACTTTTACTGTGTAAATACTCCCTTTACAAAAAAAAGTAATAGACGGGGGAATCCAGGACCGAACATCCCAGGGAAAAACAGCAAGCGCTGTTAGGCCCTGTTCATGGGGTATTTTGGCACGTATTTAGCCCCCAATTCGCACCGTACTGCCGAATTACGGGGTGAAATACTCCCAGTCTTTGTAATCCACAGTTCCATAGAAAAAAAATGGATTACGCTCCTCTTCCCCCTCGGCGAATCCCCGGGGGGGAGAAAGTGATATTTCATTTTTCTAGCGGGTTATAAACCGCCCTAGTAAATGATTCTATGGGCCCCCCCCGTCCACACACGCCTAACTAACCTTTGAACATAGCCCTTAAATGGGGGAAAAGCTTTATTTTCTTGTTATATTTGTAATTAAAGACAACTTTAATTTCCATAATTGTACCCTTTTTTTAATCTAGCATGACCCACAATTTTTTTTATGTCTACAGTTATTGTAGTCTCAAAAACCTAAAGTATTGCACATTCCCAAATCACATTATATACCCCCAGCTGTACAAGAGTAACGTAGTGTACAATACAGACAGCAGTAATTGGGGTGGGGGTGATGAAAAGGTCCTGGTGGGTTGTCAACAATATCGGACCAATAACGCTCCCCCAGGTGCTGGAGGGTTCAAGTCTAAAAATTTTGTCGTCAGGGGATATTTGGGAAGTCTCAGTCTTTTTTCAACTAGTGTTCAGGTCACATTTCGCTGGAAGAACCACTTCCCCCATGAAGAAATTCGTTTGTTGGGGTGCACGTGATCTGCAAGAAGGGATTTATTAAACACATATTGGTTGAGATTGCCTTTCACTTGGGTGAATTACCCCCAGAAATGCCAGAAAACTTCCCCAGGCCTTATGCTAAAAACCCCACTTTGTTTTTTCCCAATGGTTTGTAGATTATGTTTTTTGATGCTTCTCCCACAATCCCAATACGATCCATACAATAAGAAAAAAACGTGACCAATGGAAAGAACCCAAAACTGTTAAAAAATTTTAAAGGGGGGACATTTTATGAAAACTGTCTTGGCTAAATTTTTTCTTGTTGCCCTTAGCAACCAAATCAAGCGCACCTTTTCTTTTTTCATATATGCTCTAAAAAAATTTAAAAGGGGGATCTCGTTTGGGTTTTCTAAGGGAAAAAAAAAAGTTTTAAACCCAAACATTTTCAACTGTCCCCCTAAGTCTTTTCTGCAGATGCAGCGGGGGTTAAAGAGGTGCAGAATTTCCCCATCTTTCAAACCCCCCTTTTCATAAAATTCATTAAAATAAGTTTTAGATCCAGGGCTTTTTTTTTGTTGTGTTTTTTCTCCTCTCTATGTGTCAATCCACCGGTGTGCCTTCGTAGCTGGCCCCTTTTAAAAAAGGCCCTCTCCAAATCAATGGCACGTGGCCTCCGCATCGTTCCCCTCTCAAATCATGGCCGGTGTCCCCAGTTTTTAATCCTTTTTCCCAAAATGGAAACCTTTTCTCCATCATAATACACTTTAAATCACTAGCACAAACGTTTTCACAAAAACCATCTTGGCAAAACCAATAACATCCTTTTTTACAATGCTGATAATCACCCCTTTTTTATAACCCCAAATGGGATATAAAAATGAACAGCCTATCCCATCCTTTATATACCCACCAAGCCAGACAAGCCCTACTTCTTCAATAGCTTTGCAATGTCAAAAGTAGTAAGAGTCAAAAAAATGTACTTGACTTTTTTGTGTATTTTACCCAAAAAAACAAAAAGTTTGATGCTAAGTAAAAAAATGCTTTCAACATTTTTGAAGAATTTTTGTTAAAGAAAAAAACTGCAAACTTTGTGCAAGCCTGTCCATGCAAAAAATTTTGACCTTTTTCTTCCTTTGTCGCAACACTTGGGGACTTGTCTAAAGGTCTGCAGAGCCTATCAGGAGAGTGTGGGCTCCTTTTCCAACTAATTTATGATAATTTTCAAATCATGGCATTATTATGGGGAGGATCTTGTTTGTCCACCCACTCTATCCCTTTAAATCTTAGGGTGGTCTCTAAAACTAGTCCAAGAAATTACTCCCTATATCTTTCCAAAGGCTAATCAGCATAGTTTTGCAAAAAATCCTAGTTTTTTTTAAAAGTTTTTAAAGAGGCTAAAAGCATTGTGGTATGTTGATTGGCACTGCCCCTGAATGTACGTGAATTTAAGCATGAATTTGTTTTTTTGGCTCTAATACCCCCCATTTTTCCTTCTGCAACATTTACGTACATGCCAATATAAATTAAATTCCCAAACATTTTTTTTTTTAAATTTGCGCGGGCCATTTTCTCCCAATTTTTCTACAATAATTTTTGTACTAACCCCTTGGATTTGATTGGGGGAATTTTTGGGCTGACTGAATTTGATTTTTTTTCTACCAGGGAACACATACTTTTTTGACTAAAGTACCCCAATTTTTTTATGGGAGGAAAATATTACAAAAAAAGAAACTTTGATTTTGGATTTTTTTTTTTCTAATTGTTCTGTTAGGATTAAATGATTTAATTTTAATTTGACAGACTTTTTCGAATGCAGGAAAAAAAATATGTGTAATTTTTTTTTTTTTTTATTTTTTTTATTTTTTTAAAATGCAAAAAGGGGGTGTTTAAAATTTTAATTTTTTTTATTTTTTTCCCTTTTTAAAACTTTTTTTTTTTACTTTTAATTTTGGGTTCCCCCCTAGGGTCTTACCCCGGGGGGCCACAATCTTTTCACCCAAATGCATTGTATAAAATTTCATTGGGTGACACATTTTTTTTTAAATACTCCTGTTTGGGGCCAAATAAAAACTTTGGTGGGGGGGCCCTTTCCAAAAGGCTTTCAGTTTTTGTAAGCAAACTGGGCCTCGCTTTTGCCGTCAGGAAAACCATTTTTTTTTTGGGGATTAAACAGTGTGAAGGGCGCTGCACCCCCCACTATAATTTAGTTTTACTGCGATCCCCTACAAACCCCTTTAAACGCTTTAGGACATCCAATGTAGAAAGGCCAATAAACCATCCTAGAATTTTTTGCATTGTATCAGAGATATTATTCTGTTTAAAGAGGCTTTCCCATTATAAATAAATTTGGGGTTCCCAAGAGGGGGGATGCGGGAGGAAAAATTCCCCCTTTGGTTTTCCTCTTTTCAAGGTCTTCAGCCTTTGCTATCTTTTTTCCCCTTTTGGGGGTATACTTTTAAATGATACTGTTTTATGGTTTTTTTAAACCTAGCTTGGATTTTTTATTTTCCCTGCATAATTTTCATCTTTTACTGGGAAGGGTTAACAGGGTGGGAAATTTAAATTTTCTAAAAATGAGCCCTTTCTACCTATGGGACTGAGAAGTTTGGTTATTTTTCCCACTTTGCTAGAAAATGAACTTTTGATTTTTTAAAGAGAAAAAAAAAAATCTCGGGACATTGACCTTTGCCCTCTTGGGAAAAAAAATGCTTTTTGATTTCCATGGGCCCTAATAGAACCCTCTTTTAACAAAATGTATGGGGAGTGAAATTGTAACAATTTTTTTTTGACGGATTGTGCTTCTCCACTCCCCCCCTTTCCCTTTTAAAAAATTTTTAGATTTTAAAAAAAGAAAGGAGGGGGCCCTTTAAAGAGTCCTTAGTGTTCTACAGATAGGGGCCAAAGGGTTAGCAGAAGAGACTCTCCCCAATTCCCTTGTGAAACCGAAAGGGGGATTCGAAAACACAAAACCCAGAAAATCCTTTTTCACCAGCATTTTAAACCATAAAGACACCCAGTTTTGCTGGGGCCACAGACCCGGGAAAACACCAATGCTTGAAGCCCTTTAGGGTTTCTGCAGTTTAGGCCCAAAAGGGTTTTAAAGGCCAAAAAAGGGACTCAAACCGGGGATTTGGCCTGTGTGACCAGAAGAAGGTTCCGAATGACGGTTTACAAACCCGGGGGATTTTTCTACCAGCTTTTTCCAAACCTTCTGAGAGAGATTGGAACAGGTAGCCCAGGCCCTTTTCCCTTTTGGCACTGACCCCTTTGTCTACCAGGGGGGAAAGATTAGAAAAACTACTCATTGTTTCCCTGTATTGTGTTGCATTTTGGGGGTTCCCTTTTCCTTAAAGAAGGGAAAGGTTTTAAACTGAAAGACCCCGCCCTTCGGGGAAAACCAGCATAGAGTTCACCCCCCCTAAAACTCCAGGTACGGGGCGCATTTAAAGAAGGTTTGGGTTTTTTTGGGTTCGTCCCCCAAATTTCGGGGGTTATGGGCCCAAGGAGCATCTGAATGCTAGGCCCCCGGTTATGTTTTTTCAGAAGGACATTTCCCAAAAAAATTGACCGGGCTTTTTCTTTCTTGTTTTCCCTTCCCAAATAGTCTTCCTAGTTTTCATTTTCTCTTTACAATTGTGACACACATGTAAAATTTGAAAAACAGTGGGTTCAATTTACCCACCGTATTTTTTTTGTGTTAAAAAGCTGATCATTTTTAAAACTCTATTCATATAAATTTTATCAGAATTCTCACAGTTAAACGCATCTTGTTTTGTTTAAAGGCGGGGAAGTGAGGGAAATCACCCCAAGGAATTCAATGTGGTTAGAACAAAAGGTCTTACAAATTTCCCAATTTTCTCAGCTAATGTACTTAAATTTTTTCCCAAATGTGTTACATTCAAAAACCCCATAGGTAAATTTTTTCATTTTGTTTTAGCTTTTTAAAATAGCCTTTTTCCTTAGTGATTTTAAGTCATCTCCCACTTAATGACGCATGAAAATCAGC
>JAODAL010039064.1:0-38424 GCA_025379985.1 Phyllomedusa bahiana | reverse complement strand
CCCCCACTTTTTCCCCGGGACTGGTCCTCTTCCCCCTTCCAGGTGGACGATCTTTTTTTGTGTGTCGGGAAACAAGGACCCAGAGGGGCAGAGGAGCAGTTTCGGGAAAGGTTTTCCGGGAAGTGGCAGGGTGGGGCATGGGAAAGGGGCTTTTTACTTTTTTTAAAACTTTTCCCCCCCCCCATTTCACGGTAATTTTATTAAATCTGGACACCCCTCCAACTTAAAAAAATAAAAAATACACACCACACAAGAGGGATAAAACTGCTCAAAATAACACAATCTTTCTGTATACAATATGGGGAACTTTTTTACCTGAATAAAAAAAACCTGCGGGCCCCGCTTTCTTTCCCCCTTTTCCCTTTGGTCACTAAAGGTAAAAATTTTAAGAAATTACAAAGAAAAATTAAAAAATAAAGGGAAGAAAGCTTTTCCCAGTACGGGAGGTCTTCTCCAAACCTTTTTTTACCCAGGGCGCCCAATCTTCACAAACTTCTTCACTTCAACCTTCACCTTTTCAGGGGCAGGCTGTCCCGGGGTTTTCTTTACTTTTTTTTCCCGGGCAGCCCCCAGCCCAAAAAAAAAACAAAAAATGTGAAAAATTTTCCCAAAAATTGAAAGTATCAAATATCCAGACTCTCCAAAATCACACTAGTATCTCTTGCAACTTACAAATTGGTCTGATGCTTCTTTCCTTGTGTATGAGCCAAAAAACCTCCCCAAAGGGGGAAACGGGGAAAAAAAAAATTTTATTCCCTCAGTGTCATACGGTGATGCATCTTAGGAATCTCTTTTTTCAGCCTCACAGCTAAGGGGATGCGGGGAAACCCCCTAGGGGGAAAATGTTCAAAACCGGCTTTTTTTTGATGCCATTTCTGGGCAATTACGCGTTTGGAAGTGTCAGAAAACCAAATCTAAAACCCAACTGAAAACTGTTTAACATTTTTTTTCAAATAAAAAAGAACAGCGGGGAAATTTAAAGTCGGGGAAAAAAAAAAAAAAACCAGTGTGAAAAAAGAACGGGCGGGTAAATTCTTAAAGGGGTTTTCTCACAAACAAGGATCGTTTGCTTTTTATTTTCCCAGATTTTTCCCAAAAACCCAAGTCATTTTGGGTAATTTTGTGTCCATTAAAATTCCTACCTAATTCCTATATCCCCTCTTTGTAGGGGCTGCGGGCAGCCCCTCAGGTCACTATAGCTACAGACCTGTTTGATCTCCCCTTTTTGGCTGCCAGTCCCTGGTCGCTATGGGCTCAGACCGGGTTTTGATCCCTCCTGATGGGGCCCGCCACACGGGGTTGCAATAGCTACAGACGGTTTTCCTGCACCCTTTTTGAAAGCCAGTAACCAGGGCCCCTAAATTCAAAAGGAACCCAAAAAAAACCAGGACTGGGGGAAACGATGAACCCAATGTAGTGAGACAACCCCTGTAAAGCTATGTCTTCACGGCAACTGTAAAATGCCGTCCAAAATCTTAGTATTTTACAATCGCTGTACCGCAGTTTTTGGCGCAGCGTTGCGCAAAAAAAAAAAAAAAAAAAAAAAGAAACGCGTTTTTTGGCCGCCCAGACATGAACTGTCCAAATCCACGTAAAGGGAATTCCCAAGAAGGTTAAAACCGCAGTTTAAAAATCAGAAAATAAAGTCCGTGGTGTAGACTACAGCATGGATTTTCTATGGAGGGCTACACAACAATGGTTACAGGCAAATTTTTGCGGATTCTAAATACAGAATACGCCTAAAAATCCAATGAGAAACCAGTGCTATGGAGATGAGGACTAAAGTAGTTTCAGTGCTGTCTCTCCATGCCGAAGTTGCTCATAGAAAGCAATGGAGGGCATGAAAACAGCATCCCAAAACCACGCATCCCCCCCCCCCAAAAAAAAAACAAACAAAAAACCAGCATCTGAACCTATGTCTGAAATTGCAAATCTGTGCCCAGAAACGCACTAAAAACCAACCAAAGCCAGGGAAACCCTGCCCTATGGGGAATTTGCATTGATCATTCCCAAATTGAATTACTGGCACCTTTGTGCAAGAGTGACCTTCTTAAAGATGTTAGCCCCCACACTATAATTTTGAAACCGGACACCTATGCTTGAAATTTTTTTTGAAGATGCAAGAGTGCCCTTCACATCCAATGATCTCCATAGCCACAGAGACTGACTATTAAATATTATAAAGATTGATGGGGAGCTCAGGAAGTGATTACAGTATGTACTATGTATAACTGATGACGGCCCCTTCTCCATTGCTTTCTTTTGCGAAAAAAAGCTCTGCAAGCTTAAATACTGCTTAAAAAGGTGAAATAGTGTACAAACTGAGAAGTGAGGCAATCACGATGTTTGCTAGGAATACAGAAAGGGCGGAATGTAGGAAAACAGCTGTGATTCCTGGAGGAAATGTTATGAAGTTTGGTTTCTAGCGTACCTCGTTATTGTGCAGAGTGAGACACAGCTTGCATTCATATGAACCCAAGTGATTCTTCATAAAATAGGGATCCTGTAAGACATGAAAGGAGAATAATAAGACAAAATAACAGATAATGTACAGTTAAGGGAAACAGTCAGTATTGAGCGACATCGATGCCTCATCTTATATAGATTCCTCGGACGATATTTTATTTTTCTCGGATTTGATTAAGAAATAAAAGGGTTTTAACAAAACGCCAAGTGAACACCTTTGTATTTTTACCTAGTCTCTCAGGAGATCTGATCACCAGACACCCCCCTCCATCCAGTTACATATGAACATTTATTACCAACTTCAACGACAGCCATATTAATATATACCACACGTGTCAAATTTGTGGCCTGCCGGCTGAACTGGGCCTGCCGGAACATTTCATTTGACCCACGGGAGCAAAGACACAGCGAGCAGGGATGGACAAGGTCCAGAGGCAGAAGGGCTGGCTCTACCTTCCCTGGAGAATGCAGCCAGAGCTTGGAAGAGGCAGCAGCACCAGAATAGGGAGCGGGTGCCATTTTGGATTCAGAGCTCCAGCATGCACCTTCACAGCCCCCTGTTCAGTAACTCATAGGCGAGAGCACATCTCTGGCAGTCCAAGCTAAGAACCCCAGCCACCCTCCAAGAAGCTCAGTACTAGAGAGGTGCTGGCTATTTTACATCCTTAGAGACCGTAAGGTGCACCTCGACCATTTGAGGGCAACCAAAATGCTGATGTGGCCCTGTGTGAATGAGTTTCACACCTCTGATCTATGCAGTAAGCGCCTCTTAAGGCATGTTCACACGGCTTAAAATGGGCCGTATTTCGGTCCGCATTTACGCGCCGAAGTGCGCCAATTTATGGCCGAAAACGGCCCATTCATTACGGTAATTCACAGTTCTCATAGAGAACTATGGATTACGCTCCTCTTCCCCCCCGGCGGGGAGATAATTGACTTGTCATTTTCCCTAGCGGCGTATACGCGCCGCTCGCTGTGATTGTCTTGGGGCCGGCGAAGTGCCGGCCCCCCACTCACTCCCCCGCCCCCACGGCGTAATTGCGGGGCGTAATTACGTCCTGCAATTAAGCCGTGTGAACATGGCCTTAGAGGTAACCCTGAAAATAGAAATATTAATGGGAATGTATCATCAAAAATGACTTCTTGTTTAACTCACATTTTTATGTTCAACACATTTTCTAAGAATTTTTGGTTACTTTTTTTTTTAAATTTTCCATATCACTTTCAATATATTTTAATAATTCTTAAGTCCTGCAGTTTTCACTTTGGCCACTAAGCCTTATAATAGTATGACACTTCCTTTTCTGTACAGAAAGATTCTCAGTTGTCTGCTCATTATCAGCACACTGATTTCTTCCCAGGTCACAGAGCACAACTAGAAAACTCTCCTATAGAATCGGACTGAGTCAGTCTTAAGCCTCCTAATGTGCATGAAGCTACTGTAAAGCATCTCTCTGACTGCTGTTAAAGCAGTGCAAGCAAGGCCTAATGGCCAAAGTGAAAACTGCAAGACTTAAGAAGTATTAAAAAATATTGAAAATGATATGAAAAATTACAAAAAAACCCCAAAAATTCCTAAAAAATGTGTTTAACATAAAAATGGGACTCATTTTTTGATGACACATTCCCTTTAAAAAAAATAATCTGCAGAGACTTCTAAAACTAGAGATAAAAAAAAAAGTGCAAACTTTCATGAAAAATGTATCTAAAGCTATAAACCACAGGTGTCAAACTGTGGCCCTCCAGCTGTTGGGAAACTACAACTCCCATCATGCCCACTGTTATACGTATACAAATGCATGATGGGAGTTGTAGTTTCCCAACAGCTGGAGGGCCGCAGTTTGACACCCCCTGCTATAAACGTTTCCATCTGCCCCAGTGCAGAGTAACTAAAACGGTTCGATGCCGAAGCCCTAAATTAGAAAACGATTGAATTTCTTTTCCGACTATTGCATTTGCTGCTCGCAGTTCTCCAGCCGGAGCCGGAAAACGTGCAGATTTCTCAAGTGTAAAATTTTATGCAAAACTGACCAATTACAAAACCAGCACAATGTTCCCGTGTCTGCCTAAGGGAACAATGTCTGCCTTTGTTCCCACATTGCTTCCAGCCGTATGTTACATCTGCTGATATAAGAGGACGCCTCGGCTCCCGCACCGCCCGCACCTTGTTGATATCGATTGTCTCCAGCGCCAGCTGCCTGAGACGCTCCCTTCTGTCCCTGTTGCTCTCGGATGCAGAGGCGACTCCTCCGCTGCCGGTCTTCCCACCAGCTCGGTGTTGGAAATCCATGGTTGGCGGATCTTGGGGGGGGGACGCTAAGAAAGAAATCTGAAGAGACAGAAGGTTACAGATATCTTCAACACAATGGCTGCTTTTGGCTCATTTCACAATCAGAAATTACTCTTCTATCTCATTTCTAGGGCTTCTTTTTCGTAATAAAACTGTTTAGACCTAAAAACACACAAAAGGTCCCTTTGTACCATGAGGTTTCTTTGTACAGGTGCAGTTTTGAGGTTCTTTACCACAATGGTATTCACCCGTCCTACATCTGTGTTGTACATTGCATGGGCGAGAAGGTCAGCTAGGTCTTGTAGGTATCTGCACAAGACTTCTCCAGATGTAAAGCGCTGTTGTTCTTCCCATTACAGCTTCTTCTAGCTCAGGGGTCTGCAACGTCGGCCCTTCAGCTTTTGGGAAAGTACAACTCCCAGCATGCATTTATGTAATCTTTATCAGTGGGCATGATGGGAGATGTAGTTTCCCAACAGCTGCAGAGCCGACGTTACAGACCCCTGTTCTAGCTCATCAACTTGTAGTGGTGCGCTTCAGATTCAGGTCAGAGTCAAATTCAACCAGAATCCGAGCGCTTCGATTTGCGTTGCCCTGAATTGAATTTTGCCATAAATTGACCAAAAATTGTCTAAAATTGTAACCCTAGCAATAAGTTAGAGTTAGGGTCTTGAGGGCAACTTATTTCTCTACAGCACTTCTGGGTCCAGCTGCGCCTTTGCGCCAAAATTACTTCCAGTCCCACAGAACATAACAGAAGTGAAAGCTGCGTCAGTAAACTTGGAAGTGCCGGAGAGGTAAGTTAAAGGGATGTCTCACTACAAAGATTGCTGCTTTTTATGTTAAAGATCTTGCAAAAACAAGTCACTTTGCAATATGTGTCCATTAGCAGTGTCCTACCTATTCCTAGATACCCCCTCTTGTATGGACTGCATCAGCTCTTCAGGTCACTATAGCTACAGACTTGTTTGATCTTTACGGATATGCTGTCAGCACTGGTTGCTATAGCTACAGACCTGTTTGATCTCTCCTGATAGGCTGCCAGTGCTGGTTGCTATAGCTACAGACCTGTTTGATCTATGCTGTTAGGCTGCCAGCACTGGTTGCTATAGCTACAGACCTGTTTGATCTATCCTGATAGGCTGCCAGCACTGGTTGCTATAGTTACAGACCTGTTTATCTATCCTGTTAGGCCTGCAGATGTCGCTATAGCTACAACTCAGCCTTCTACTGACCTAGTACAACCAGTAAACACGCCCCTGAATTCAAAGTGAAACCAAGAAAACAGGACGAATCAATGTAGTGAGACAACCCCTTTAACCATAAGTAATGGTTAGTGTTACAGTTAGAGAGAGTCAAAATTTTCGGGATTGGGATGTCCCAAATTTTTTTTACAAATTTAGTTGAACGTAACGAGGACAGATTTGTGTCAGGCCCGGTTCACATCTGCATCGGAGGTTCTGTTCAGAATTTCCGGTGTTAGGTCTGTTTAATGACGGACACAAAACGGTCCCTGTTATCTACAATGGGGACCGCCAGGTTTTCACTGTGGTGGACGACATTTTAACAGAAAAATACTGATGTGCTCCGCGCTATTTTTGAGCCTATGAAGAAATAGCAAAGCAGATGTGAACCAGACCCCATGAACCAGCCATGCCCTGAAAGTGCGAGTGGAGAAAAGGACTGCTGGAGCCCCACTCATCCCAACTACAGGGGCGTCAGGGCCCTGCTCCTTGGATACAGAGCCCCAAATAAAGTCACCCTCCACTAAAGCGTAATACTAAAATTTCACACTACGTCTACATTATTGGGCCACATGTATGAAACTGTTTAGGTCTAAAACTCACTCTTTTGCCCATAGTAACCTAAACAGGTTCATATATATGGCGCTAACATGAGCAATCCCCCTGAGAAGGTTAAAGGGGTTGTCTCACTACATTGATTCATCTCACCTCAGTCCTGTTTTCTTGGTTTCATTTTGAATTCAGGGGCATGTTTACTGGCTTCTACTAGGCTGCAGTAGAAGCCAGGTCTGTAGCTATAGCAACCAGTGCTGGCAGCCTATCATGAGACAGGGAACAGGTCTGGAGCTAAAGCAACCAGTGCTGGCAGCCTCTCATGAGACATGGAACAGGTCTGTAGCTATAGCAACCAGTGCAAGCAGCCTATTAGGAGAGATCAAACAGGTCTGTAGCTATAGCAACCTGAGGAGCTGATGTAGCCCATACAAGAGGGGATATCTAGGAATAGGTAGGACACTGTTAATGGATACATATTGCAAAGTGACTTGTTTTTGCAAGATCTTTAACATAAAAGCAGCATCCTCGTAGTGAGACAACCCCTTTAACTCTCTGGGCTGCAGACTTTTCATTTTCATTCACCAGTGGCTACTGTCTGCCACGTTCGGCTCTGTTCACATTATATTCGAGCCTTGTGTCAGAGGTTTTCTTAGGGGAGATTTCAGATGTCTTCCATTGTATAGAAATTGTTTTTGAGACCTTTTTTTTTTGTCAAACACGTGCACAGCAGAGGCTCACGCTCCATACGAGTGAATGGAGTGCAAGCCTCTACTGTTGGACGGCATGTGCCCCAGGAAGTGAAGAGGTGCAGATCCTGGGGGCGCTACGGACAGCAGCAGCAGGGGGATTGGGAGGTGATCACGCCTCTTCTTTCTTTTTTCCCTCTCTCTACCCATCCTCTATTACTGGAATGCCCCTTTAAGGCTTTGAGATTCAGTGGGGACAAGGACGGACGTGAGTGACAGCAATCTCCATACACTGCTGTGGAATATGTCGGTGCTATATAAATGAATATGAAATATAATGATGGGAAGAAGCAGATCCTCCAGACACAGGAAAGCGTCCATACAAAGTAAATACGGATTAGACACGACCACGTATCACAGGGGCCAAATGAGCGCAAGTTCTCATATGAACATCACCCTCCACAGGTCCAGCAACCAGGGCTGTGGAGTCGGAGTCGGTGGCTATTTTGCAGGAGTCGGAGTTGTCATAAAATGGACCAACTCCGACTCCCAAAATATATAATAAGTTGGTCCAGTTAGTTCAATGCAGTGCAAAGAGCAAGAGGAGTTGGGTCCGGCCAGTGCTACTGCTCCCATATCTTCAGCCTCATTACATGAGGAGTGTAATTGATGACATGGAGAAGGTAAAGCGCTGCCTTAGGGGAAAAGATTCCGCTCCCAGGGCAAACAGATTTCAGCAACATTTTTCACCTGCTTTCAAAGAAGTAGCAGAGTTCAACAATTCATCAACACTGACTGTGGCTGAGGCAATTCCTTTATACCCTGACATTGTTAGAGATGTTACCCCTGTGGTTATCGTTTTGCCCCCAACCCAAGTTAGTGTAGAGAGGCCGTTCTCTAGCCTGGAAATAATGAGATCAGATGTGAGGTCATGTATGCAGGATCTGATGGAGGCGATACTATTTCTCAGAACAAATTCAGAGACTCCACAAATGTTCTTCCAGTGTTTTTGCATATTTACAATTTTTTTGTGTTCTAAACTCATATCCAATATTCAATTTACACTAACAAACAAAATGGTAACAATGTTTTGTACTTGTCACTTTCAGGCTCCATCTCCATCCACTACAGCTGTGTATATGAGGCTACTGTAATTTTATATACAGTCATCTTACCGTTCTTATACATAAATGTGACTTGCATGTATTTAGCATCTTCTTATTTACAATTTTGCTCCTAAAAATCAAAGTGTTAATTTGTATTATTTTATTAGTATTTGGGAAATCCACCTTTGGTTTTCAGCACTGCCTGAATCCTTCTGGGCTCTGGATCAGATTCAAGCAGGTCTTGACCAAAATCTGATCCCTCTTCTACACATTCCCAATGTTGGTGCAGACTGGACTTGGATACAAATACAGCTTTTTCCATCAACTCAAGTGTTCAAAAGAACAAAACATTGTTACCCTTTGCTTGTCAGTGTCTGTTCTACCTAAATAGCTTGATTATTGTATCATAAGGTGATAAACAGCCGGATGTTACCATTTTACTACAGTAAAGTTATCACTTAAACATGCGCCGTGTATGAGGGAGTCAGGAGTCGGAGGTTTGGGAAATTGAGGAGTCGGAGTCGGGGCTTCGGCTTGCCGACTTCACAGCCCTGCCAGTAACTGTGAGGAAACATCCAGATGTAGACAGCAGCAAAAGGGGGATTGTGGCGAGACTGCGAGGAGGTTTGCTCTGTGCAGGATCTCTTTGTGGGATGGGAAAGCCTGGTGAATCCTGCTTCTCTACCCAACAAAGAAATAGGGCACAGAAAAACCAAAATCACACTTTTACTACACTCCCTTTATTTGTGTCTATGGAGAGGCAGCAACTACACCATGGTATAGGCCTGGCAGGGTACATGGAGGGTAACGCTTATATGTAAACTTATTCTTAAACAAAGTCACAATATTATGACCACTTACTGCGTTTGACGTTGGCAGTGCATAGCTCATGAAGGAAGTCATGTGGTGCACTGGCTTGGTGGGCATATAAGGTGTGCGATAGGCTGTCTGTACACCTATTCCTTGTTGTCGTCATGGTTAAAAGGGGCGATTTATCAGAGTTGCAAAAAGACATTATTCGGAAACTGTGCAGTTTGTGAACCGTTATTGTGAAAATATGTTGCGCGTGAACAAATGGTGCCATTAGGAATAAGCATTGTGGAAACTGCAGAGCACCATGTGCCATCGATGTGAGAGGTAAATGTCAGCTAGAAAGGTGCGCAAGGGCGGGCCATCCCTCTACAGGGGAGCAGCTCACTGCCAAAATGAGCCAGGGGACGATCAGATGTGTCTAAAAGAACGGCGACTGGGGATCCATAAGGGAAAGTTGTAGCCACAGACATAATCAAGACAGCCACAAGTGCAGCTCATGACCGGAGTTGCACTTCAAATAGGGTCAGTTTGTCCTAATACAAATTTTTTGCAGATGATGGTGGGAAAATCGTGTGACCAATCATCAGCCATTTCCCACAACTTAAATAAAAAGTGTATGTTATAAATGAATTATGCACTTTTCTGGTTTGAAAAAAAAAAAAAAAAAAAAGATTAGTGATTGGATGCACAATTTTCCTCACCATCAAAATCTGGATCAGACCAAACCAGCCCCACCTCAAGCTGAAGCGCAACACAAGTCATGACACCCCAAAATATAACCACACACAGGCTTCATCCACTGTAACGAAACCGCCCCAAAGTCACCAACGATCCAGTAACCACTAAAGCCTCACGCAACTGCCTTCTCCACTACTTTGTCCTTCTCCTCCTAGACCCGTCCTCTGCCTTCTCCACTACTTTGTCCTTCTCCACCTAGACCTGTCCTCTGCCCTTCTCCTCCCAGACCTGTCCTCTGCCCTTCTCCTCCCAGACCTGTCCTCTGCCCCTCTCCTCCAGACCTGTCCTCTGCCTTCTCCATTACTCTGCTCTCCTCCTCCCAGACCTGTCCTCTGCCCTTCTCCTCCCAGACCTGTCCTCTGCCCTTCTCCTCCCAGACCTGTCCTCTGCCCTTCTCCTCCCAGACCTGTCCTCTGCCCTTCTCCTCCCAGACCTGTCCTCTGCCCTCTCCTCCCAGACCTGTCCTCTGCCCTTCTCCTCCCAGACCTGTCCTCTGCCCTCCTCCTCCACAGCCCTTTCCTCTGCTCTCCTTCTCCTCCAGACCTGTCCTCTGCCCTTCTCCTCCCAGACCTGTCCTCTGCCCTTCTCCTCCCAGACCTGTCCTCTGCCCTTTCTCCCAGACCTGTCCTCTGCCCTTCTCCTCCAGACCTGTCCTCTGCCCTTCTCCTCCAGACCTGTCCTCTGCCCTTCTCCTCCCAGACCTGTCCTCTGCCCTTCTCCTCCCAGACCTGTCCTCTGCCCTTCTCCTCCCAGACCTGTCCTCTGCCCTTCTCCTCCCAGACCTGTCCTCTGCCCTTCTCCTCCCAGACCTGTCCTCTGCCCTTCTCCTCCCAGACCTGTCCTCTGCCCTTCTCCTCCAGACCTGTCCTCTGCCCTTCTCCTCCAGACCTGTCCTCTGCCCTTCTCCTCCCAGACCTGTCCTCTGCCCTTCTCCTCCCGAACTGTCCTCTGCCCTTCTACTCCCAGACC
This sequence comes from Phyllomedusa bahiana, assembly GCA_025379985.1. Classification (NCBI taxonomy): domain Eukaryota; kingdom Metazoa; phylum Chordata; class Amphibia; order Anura; family Hylidae; genus Phyllomedusa; species Phyllomedusa bahiana. The sequence continues at coordinate 27,557 of JAODAL010039064.1, read as the reverse complement.
TGTCCTCTGCCCTTCTCCTCCCAGACCTGTCCTCTGCCCTTCTCCTCCCAGACCTGTCCTCTGCCCTTCTCCTCCCAGACCTGTCCTCTGCCCTTCTCCTCCCAGACCTGTCCTCTGCCTTTCTCCTCCCAGACCCGTCCTCTGCCCTTCTCCTCCCAGACCCGTCCTCTGCCCTTCTCCTCCAGACCTGTCCTCTGCCCTTCCTCCCAGACCTGTCCTTGCCTTCTCCTCCAGACCTGTCCTCTGCCCTTCTCCTCCCAGACCTGTCCTCTGCCCTTCTCCTCCCAGACCTGTCCTCTGCCCTTCTCCTCCCAGACCTGTCCTTGCCCTCTCCTCCAGACCTGTCCTCTGCCCTCCCTCAGACCTGTCCTCTGCCTTCTCCTCCAGACCTGTCCTTGCCCTCTCCTCCCAGACCTGTCCTCTGCCCTTCTCTCCCAGACCTGTCCTCTCCTCTCTCCCAGACTGTCCTCTGCCTTCTCCTCCCAGACCTGTCCTCTGCCCTTCTCCTCCCAGACCTGTCCGATCTGTCCTCTGCCCTTCTCCTCCCAGACCTGTCCTCTGCCCTTCTCCTCCCAGACCTGTCCTCTGCCCTTCTCCTCCCAGACCTGTCCTCTGCCCTTCTCCTCCCAGACCTGTCCTCTGCCCTTCTCCTCCCAGACCTGTCCTCTGCCCTTCTCCTCCCAGACCTGTCCTCTGCCCTTCTCCTCCCAGACCTGTCCTCTGCCCTTCTCCTCCTAGACCTGTCCTCTGCCCTTCTCCTCCCAGACCTGTCCTCTGCCCTTCTCCTCCTAGACCTGTCCTCTGCCTTCTCCTCAGACGTCCTTGCCTTCTCTCCAGACCTGTCCTCTGCCCTTCTCCTCCAGACCTTCCTCTGCCCTTCTCCTCCCAGACCTGTCCTCTGCCCTTCTCCTCCCAGACCTGTCCTCTGCCCTTCTCCTCCTAGACCCGTCCTCTGCCCTTCTCCTCCTAGACCCGTCCTCTGCCCTTCTCCTCCTAGACCCGTCCTCTGCCCTTCTCCTCCTAGACCCGTCCTCTGCCCTTCTCCTCCTAGACCCGTCCTCTGCCCTTCTCCTCCTAGACCCGTCCTCTGCCTTTGACACTGTCGACCATTCCCTTCTGCTACAAATCCTCTCCTCCCTCGGCATCACGGACTTGGCTCTTTCCTGGATCTCCTCGTACCTCACTGATCGGACATTCAGCGTCTCTCGCTCCACCTCCTCCCCCCGGCCTCTCTCTGTTGGTGTCCCTCAGGGGTCAGTCCTGGGTCCACTACTCTTCTCTATTTACACTCTTGGCCTCGGTCAGCTCGTAGCATCACATTTACCACCTGTATGCTGACGATACCCAGCTCTACATCTCTGGCCCAGATGTCACCTCTCTACTCTCCCGGACCTCAGACTGTCTCTCGTCCATATCCTCCTCCTCCCGACTCCTAAGACTTAAATGTGGAGAAAACTGAATTCATCATCTTTCTACTGTCTCACTCCATCCCTCTACCTGATAAATCACAGCCAATGATTCTATACTTTCACTGGTCCCACAAGTCCGCTGCCTTGGAATAACCCTAGACTCCTCTCTGTCCTTCAAACCACACATCCAAGCCCTTACCTCCACCTGCCGCTTCCACCTGAAAAATATCTCCCGTATCCGCTCATTCCTTAACTTCAATGCTACTAAAAAGTTGTCCACGCCCTCGTCATCTCCCGCCTAAACTACTGCAACATCCTTCTCTGCAGCCTCTTGCTCCCCTCAAAACCATCCTCATCTCTGCTCCACCTCTCTCCTCCTCTGCCAATCCCTTCACTGGCTTCCCACTGCCCAGCAAATCCAGTTCAAGTTACTAACCCTGACCTACAAGGCTCTCCACAACCTCCCCCTCCATACATCGCTGCCTTAGTCTAGGGCCACACAGCACAGAACAAAAACCCAAAACCGCTTTGAACCTGAGTATTTTGACAGCTTTTTGTCCAAAGCAGCCGGGTTTCTGGTGAGTTTTTGGGGTGGCTTATTTTTTTTGTTGAGGTTTTTTTGGGCAGTCTATGTGAAAAGTTCTCCGTCAGATTTTCAGAGGTTTCTAAATACTAAAAACCATAGAAAACGTGATGGAAAACCTATGCTGTGTAGACATAGCCTTAATCTCTAGATACCTCCCCTCACGACAACCTCCGCTCCTCACGGGACCTTCTCCTCTGCTCTCCCCTTATCAGCTCCTCACACAACCGTCTCCAAGACTTCTCTCGTGCTTCCCCCACACTCTGGAACTCACTGCCCCAACACATCAGACTCTCCTCCACTTTCACCAGCCTCAAAAGCAACCTGAAAACCCATCTCTTCAGGAGCCTATAACCTACAATAACCCTGTTGCACTGCTCCACCCCACATACATGTCTGCCCCTCACCTCCTGTCTCTTTCCCCCCCTCCATGTAGATTGTAAGCCCTCACGGGCAGAGTCCTCTCTCCTTCTGTATCAGTTGTTAGTCACATATTGTCACCATTGTACGTGTTTGACCCATGTTCTGTATGTGACCTCCTGAATGCACAGCGCTCTGGAACCAATGGCGCTTAGTAATAAGTTATAATTCACGTCCCACAGCATCGGGTGCGGTACAGGCTCAGCTGCTGACGTGCGGCTGTTTACATAGGACTGCAGCTCTGCAACACCCAGCACAGCCACTACAGACAGGAAACCTCCAGACAAGCGCCATGGTCACATGTATGAAACCTCAAGACTAAGCCTTCATTGCCCCTGGCAACCAATCAGCGCGCAGCTTTCACTTCTCCACAGCAGAGAAAGAACTGAAAGCGGAGCTCTGATTGGTTGCTACGGGCAACAAGGAAAGAGTCAGTGCTTTTCACACGGTGCGTTTTTTGGATGGGTTTCTTGTGCAGGAAGGTGCAGCTTTAATTGCTCTGCCTTTCTGCACAAAACCGCATCTGCGTGTGAAAGCAGCCTTCCTCTCACACAATCGCAGAGCGCCCCATGGGCACTACACACAGGTTGGGTCATATTCACACAAGACGCACTGAAATCCGCGTCTTCCCCACCACACAGCGCAGAGAGGGGAACCCTGGCCTATAACCGCCCGCACTGCCTCCTCCAGACGCCCCGCGTCCCTCTCACCTGCTATATGGCCCCGTTTCCAGCTCCCTCGCGTTCCCCCGGAAGTGAGTGCCCACCGGCAGGAAGTGACGTTGCTCTTCAAAGAACTTTATTGCTGTGAACAGGGCGAACACTTCCGTTTTCAGGGAGTGTATGTAAATAGAGGCGTGTGAAGGTGTCAGGGAGGCCCCGGGCCATGACAGGATGCGCTACAACGAGAAGGAGCTGCTGTCCCTCTCCAGGCAGAGAGCGGATAAGGCGGCGGAGCTGAGCATGAGGGGCCCGAAGAAAGGCAGCGGTGAGTGGCGGGTCCTGGGCTGTGCCTGTAGCTCCTGCAACTCCTATAGAATCCTCCCTCCTATAGATTCTTGCCTCCTCTACCCCCTGCTCCTCCTCTAGCTTCTTCCCTCCTATAGCCCCTGCGCCTCCTCTAGCTTCTTCCCTCCTATACCCCCTGCGCCTCCTCTAGCTTCTTCCCTCCTATACCCCCTGCGCCTCCTCTAGCTTCTTCCCTCCTCTAGCCCCTGCGCCTCCTCTAGCTTCTCCCTCTCTAGCCACTGCGCCTCCCTAGCTTATCCTCCTCTACCCCCTGCGCCTCCTCTAGCTTCTTCCCTCCTATAACCCCTGCGCCTCCTCTAGCTTCTTCCCTCCTCTAGCCCCTGCGCCTCCTCTAGCTTCTTCCCTCCTCTAGCCCCTGCGCCTCCTCTAGCTTCTTCCCTCCTCTAGCCCCTGCGCCTCCTATAGCTTCTTCCCTCCTCTAGCCCCTGCGCCTCCTCTAGCTTCTTCCCTCATCTAGCCCTGCGCCTCCTAAGCTTCTTCCTCCTTAGCCCCTGCGCTCCTAAGCTTCTTCCTCCTCTACCCCTGCCCCCTAAAGCTTCTTCCCTCCTAGCCCCTGCGCCTCCTAAAGCTTCTTCCCTCCTCTAGCCCCTGCGCCTCCTAAAGCTTCTTCCCTCTCTAGCCCCTGCGCCTCCTAAAGCTTGTTCCCTCCTCTAGCCCCTGCGCCTCCTAAAGCTTCTTCCCTCCTCTAGCCCCTGCGCCTCCTAAAGCTTCTTCCCTCCTCTAGCCCCTGCGCCTCCTAAAGCTTCTTCCCTCCTCTAGCCCCTGCGCCTCCTAAAGCTTCTGCCGTCCTCTAGCCCCTGCGCTCCTAAAGCTTCTTCCCCTCTAGCCCCTGCGCTCCTAAGCTTCTTCCCTCCTCTAGCCCCTGCGCCTCCTAAGCTTCTTCCCTCCTCTAGCCCCTGCGCCTCCTATAGCTTCTTCCCTCCTCTAGCCCCTGCGCCTCTTCTAGCTTCTTCCCTCCTGCGCCTCCTATAGCCCCTGCGCCTCCTCTAGCTTCTTGCCTCCTATAGCCCCTGCCTTCCTGTAGTGTTGCTATACTCCACAGAGACTGTCAGCATTCACATTATCTACCTCATATTTATCTATATCTCTGTCTGGGTAATCATTTTCTCTAATATTTATCCGTGTATGTTACAAAAGTAAGTACACCCCTCACGTTTTTGTAAATATTGCATTATATCTTTTTATGAGACCGCACTGCAGATCTGACACTTGGATACAATGTAAAGTAGTCAGTGTACGGCTTGTATAACAGTGTAAATTTGGTGTGCCCTCAAAATAACTCCACACAGCCATCAATGTATAAACCGCTTGCAGCAAAAGTAAGTACACCCCTAAGTGATAATGGAGAAATTGTGCCCAAAGTGTCATTATTTTGTGTGGCCTCCATTATTTTCCAGCACTGGCTTATCTCTCTTGGGCCTGGAGGTCACTAGAGCATCACAGGTTGCAGCCACTGGAATCCTCTTCCCTCCTCTATGACGACGGAGCTGGTGGATGTTAGAGACCTTGCACTCCTCCACCTTCTGTTTGAGGAGGCCCCACAGATGCTCAATAGGGTTTAGGTCTGGAGACGCTTGGCCAGTCCAGCACCTTTACCCTGATTTTCTTTACCAAGGCAGTGGTCGCCTTAGAGGTTTTCGGGGTCGTTATCATGTTGGACACTGCCCTGCGGCCCAGAAGGGAGGGTATCATGCTCTGCTTCAGTTTGTCACAGTACATGTTGGCATTCATGGTTACCTTAATGAACTGTAGCTTCCCACAGCCGGCAGCACTCATGCAGCCCCACACCATGACACTCCCACCACACTTGTCTTTGTATTCGTCACCTGGTGCAGCCACACACACTTAACACCATCTGAACCAACTTCTTAAAGGACAACGTGTATCCCACTAAATTAAAAATGAACTTTTATTGTTATCTGTTAAAATGAAGAAGAAAAAAAAACTAACTTCACCCTATTATTGCCCTAATCAAGGAAAGATAGAAAAAGTAGTTGCCACCCTATCTTAATCAGGGCAATCGCCCCAATAAGGGAGGCTCTGTTCTCGTACCCTTCCCTAAAGCGAGAAATACACCCTAAAGAATCCCTATTCTAACTAACTTATAAGCCGTGTGATAAAATATCACATTCTCAATGATATCCGCATCTATTGCAACCAACTGGTACTATCTAGTTACATATAGGACAATCAACAAATAAACCGTGTTAATGCTTGTTATTAATTTAATTTATTAATTTCCTCTTATATTTCCAATGCGTTTCCCCCTAAATGAAAGGTTCATCAGGGAAAATATCAATGAAAAAGACACATTTTATACACATGAAAAATATAATAAACCAAACAAGGTCAGTACTGATGGATGCAATTAAAGGGGTTTTGCCACGATGTAATGTTGACGTGGGATCCTCAAAAATGGGTATTTAATCACTTTTCTAAATATGTTTCATAGTTTGTAAGGCTAAAAAAAGACAAGTCGTCCATCTAGTTCAGCCTGTTGTGCTAAGGTGTTGATCCAGAGGAAGGCAAAAACCCCCAATGTGGTAGAAGCCAATTGTCCTCATTTATAGAGAAAAAATTCCTTCCTGACTCCAATCTGCAATGCAAGAAAATCCCTGGATCAATGACCCCTCTCCAGAATCCTGGTCACTATAACTTGTTATATTATTACGCTCCAGAAATGCATCTAAACCATTTTGAACTCTGTTATTGAATTCACCATGACAAGTCCCTCTGGCAGAGAATTCCATAGTCTCACTGCTCTTACAGTAAAGAATCCCTTTCTATGTTTATGTAGAAACTTTCGTTTCTCAAGACGTAGAGGGACGCCCCTTGTTCTAGATACAGCCCTGGGTATAAATAAATCTTGGGAGAGATCTCTATATTGACCTTTGATGTATTTAAACATATTTATAATGTCCTCCCCGAAGCCTTCTTTTCTCTAAACTAAATAACCCCAATCTTGTCAATCTTTCTGTGATTATAAAAAGTGAAGCCTTTGAGAGCTACAGCCTAACTAAGATGCCCTTAGTTTCCTGACTGTTTACATTAACTACAACCAGGAGCTGACAGGAGCTGATCTGGCCGCGCTTGCGTTGTTTGCACTTCATATCTGATGAGAGGACACAGGATCTGAGCTTTGAAGGGAGTGGGAGAAAAGAGCCTGTGTCTTTTGTATAGAGATCCACTGGTTGTAATGTAATTATCTGAGTAAACATGCAGGGGCCTATAGGAAACACATGGGAGCAGATTTATCAATACTGTCTTAGGGTATATTCTCCCCACCACACCAGTAAGAAGCGACATCAGATATTTTCCCTGCGGCGCATTATACGCTGAGCAAAATATTGGGTATTCAGAACTGTCATTGAGAGCTATTCAGGCATATTGCAGCACAATTACGCACCGAAATACGGACTGCAATTACGCCGTGTGAACATACCTTAATACTTAGACTAGACAGTCTTAGGCTATGTTCACACGGTGTATTTGCAGGGCGTAATTACGCCGTGTGGACGGGGTGGGGCGGGTGCGGGGGGCCGGCACCTCGCCGGCCCATAGACTTTCATTAACAGCGGCGCGTATACACAGCTAGTAATTCACATGTCACTTATCTCCCCCCGCGGCGGATTCACCGAGCAGGGAGAGGAGATGTAATCCATAGTTCTCTATGAGAACTGCGGATTACTGTAATGAATAGGCCGTTTTCAGCCCGTAATTAGCGCACTCCGGCGCGTAATTACGGACTGAAATACGTCCCATTTTAAGCCGTGTGAACATGGCCTTACAATGCACCACATCATAGTGTTGATACATCCGGTGCGTGTGTAGACCATCTAAGTTTATGTCCCTAATTGCAGCAAAACTTTGGCACATTTTTTTTGCTGCACAGAATCGCACGCTGACCCACGGTCCCTTTTACCAAGACCGCATCTTTTGCCTAGAACGGTCTAAAGTGCATAATGAATGTGGTGTAATGGACGGACGCCAGGGTTTTTAGTGCAGTTTGCACCAGAATTCTGCCACAGTTTCCATATTAAATGTGCCCCGGTCTGTTTTGGACAATGTTTGCTTCATATTATACAGGATTTTTGTGCCAGACACGAGTGGTCAATCACACTTTTGTGCACAGTACATAAAATGTGTATGATCGAGAAGCAAAGCAAATATAGTCCAAAAGAGACCGTTTGCCCTATAGACTCCTATGGCTCCATCGTGGTCTACATCCTTTTTATGGGGTAACCGATACCATGAGGGAGCCACAAAACACGATGTGAAAGGGGCCTTAGAAATGTTTTGTTTTTTTTTGAGGTTCTGCTGCTTTTGTTTATGTCTGTTTTTTCTCTTTTTTTCAGTTCTGAAGAAACGTCTGGTGAAACTAGTTGTGAATTTTCTGTTTTACTTCCGGGCGGACGAGGAGGAGGTGGGTAATTGTAGTCGGCTACTTCCTCTTGTACTGAAATCCCTGAGCAAAGTACAGGCAGTCCCCGGGTTACATACGGGATAGGGACTGTGGGTTTGTTCTTAAGTTGAATTTGTATGCAAGTCGGAACAGATACATTTATTAAATGTAACTCCATCATAAGAGATTTTTTTGGGGTTTTTTTTTTCCGTTTTGGATAGTGCATGGAAGGGTTTTTACATTTGTTTTGCTGTCTGTGCCCCTGTTAAGAAAATGTCACCTCCTTTTCACCTCATGTGCTGCTGTGGCATGCTGGCACTTGTAGTTCCACAGCTACTTCCTGCTGTGGAACATGGAACTATAAGTGCCAGCATGCCCCATAAGTCTCGTTTGTAACTAGGGGACAGATAAGTTGAAACGTTGTTATTCGGGGACTGCCTTTATATACTTCACTATGCCTATTGCAGGGCCTGAGTCGGGCTGAGTGGCTCGACTGTTCCTTTAAAAGGCTTGTCCCATGAAGAATATTGTTGATGGTTAAATCCAGAAATAATCTAAGTATAGCACCACCTGCTGTTTCTTTTCAGTAGCTTTACTGTGTCCACTTTAAATGGACGTGCATGCTGAAAGGAGCTGTATGTGATTTTCAGAAAATTCCCTACTGCTTGAAATTGCTTTAAAATAAAAAAAATTAAAGCAGTATTCGCCTCTCCTTCGTGTTGCTCCAGCTCTGTTGGACTTCTGGATCAACCACAGGTTACTTCTAAGTGATGTAACATTTCGAACATCTCAGAAAACCCCTTTAAAGAGTTATGTCACTACAAAGATTATCTTTCAACATGAAGTGACAGTTAAATGAAGGCTTTTTTTCTTACATACGTTGGTCAATAGATGTTACTTTAGTCATGAGATAAGAGCATTTATGTGCTCTTAAGTGCACACTCAGGTTTCTATGGTTACCTGCATACCAGACGGACGTCTGTTACCTGAATAGCTGAGAGCAGAGAGTGAGGTCACCCCACTGACAGGCTGAGATCCAAGCAAACTAGTTATATCTAACAAGATTAGTGTCACTAAGCAACAGGTACATATGCTGTGAGGACTGACAAGCCTGGCTTTATCGCTAATCTTGTTAGAGATGACATCTCTTGCACGGTCAGAGTAAAGGCTTGCTAGAAGCTGAATATGCTAATCACTGCTGTAGAACCACCCACAGCCTGGGGAGACAAGGTAAGTGCAAAACTAAAACTCAGCGAAACGGCGTGGTCAGAAAACTGTTTTAATCTTGCCTCTCTAACTATACAGAGCGATGCTGATGAAGACGCAGCGTCTTCTCTGCTTGTTAGAAGATACTAAGCAGGTGCAATTGCAATCTCCTCCTCTGCCAAGCAGAGAAGATGCTGTAGCTACAGAGGCATCCCGCTTGCCATACTCTGTATCCCTCCACATAACCAGTGGATAGGAGAGAGAGTTTAAGATTTGGCATACATGGACACAGTAAAGCTATTAAAAAAGCAACAACAGGGCGCGATATGTATTATACCTGGAATATCTGCCGATAGGAGCATTTTTTAAAATAAATGCTAATACGAAAAAAATGTTCATAATTTGGAGCTAGAATGCGGTATTAACAGTACTCTTCATGAGAAACCTCTCCCCCTTTAAATTTTAGTATCCCCTTCCAAGGCGGTGTATTGGATGAGAAAAACATGGCTGCCCCCCCCTCTCTAAAAACAGCACCACTTCTTCTGTTTCAGAATGTGCCTGGTATTGCAGCTCAGCCTCATACACTTCAACAGAGCGGAGCTGTGATACCAGACACGTGACACAGGTGGGGCTATTTTTGAAAGAAAGCAGCCATATTTTTCTAATCCTGGACAACGCCTTTAAATTCCTTATTCAGCTTGTTTTATCCTTCCAGCCCATCGGAGCTCTGCTTCTAGAACACTGTATAGTGAAGAAGGAAGAGGAGAAAGGTTTCTTAATATGTAAGTATTGTATTTGCTATGAATAAACTTGAATCTGTTTAAAAAAAATAAAAAAAAATGCGTTTGCATCATGACCACCCTTCGAGGCCGGTTACTGACAATACTGCCGAATGGTGTCTTCTGTCTAGAGGAGACAGAGCTTTCATAGGTAAACCAAATCTTCTGATGGGTGATAGTCCACCCCTGGTAGAAGTCATGTATAGTGGCTGTGCCCAGGACATCAGCCTGGCTTCAGCTTCTGACGGGTAATAATCCAGCCCAGGTAGAAGTAGTGGATAGTCAGAAGCCGCGTAGGACGTGCTGTCTAGTCCCAGCTTCTCACGGGTAATAATCCAGCCCAGGTAGAAGTTAGCAGGTCCTGTGGGGCTTCTGACTATTCACTAACACCTCCCTATGGTGCAGAATAACTGTTGAGAGCCATGATTACCTGTTCTTTTCCTCAGCACACAATATGCGCCCGGGGAAAGAACGGACAAGTCAATTCTCCCCGGCGATTACGTGCCGGGGAGAACGAATGTCAGTGAGAGCTTCAGAGGGACGCGCTGGCTGCGGGCATATAGGGACACGTATAGTACGCATCGCTATACGCCCACAACAATCGTGTGAACATACCCTTACTGTTCCGAATCTGGGACCAGACAAATAGCAGGTCCTGTGAGGCTTCTGACTATTCTCTGTCTGGTCCCAGCTTCTGAACAGTTAGTCTGCACCATAGGGAGATGTTAGTGGATAGTCTGAAGCCACCCAGGACCTGCTATGTTTGCTCCCAGCTTCTGAACAGTCATTCTGCACCATAGGGAGATGTTAGTGGATAATTGGAAGCCACCCAGGACCTGCTATTTCTGGTCCCAGCTTCTGAACAGTAAGGGTATGTTCACACGATTGTTGTGGGCGTATAGCGATGTGTACTGTACCTGTCCCTATACACCCGCAGCCAGCGCGTCCCTCTGAAGCTCTCACTGACATTCGTTCTCCCCGGCACGTAATCACCGGGGAGAATTGACTTGTCCGTTCTTTCCCCGGGCGCATATTGTGTGCAGAGGAAAAGAACAGGTAATCATAGTTCTCAATGAGAGCTATGAAGTACCATAATGTGGCCCGTACTTCTGGCGTATTGAAGCACAATTACGTGCCGAAGTACGGACTGACATTACACAGTGTGAACATGCCCTAATACTGCACCATAGGCAGATCTTAGCAGATAGTCGGACCCCCCCAAGCGAACCACTATCTGTCGAGTCCTAACTTTTGACTGGGGATAATCCAGCCCAGGTAGAAGTTAGCAGATAGTTAGAGGCACCAAGGACCTGCTATCTATCTAGTCCCAGCTTCTGAACAGTAATACTGCACCTTAGGCCTAGTGGATAGTTGGAGGCCCCCCAGGAACCATTATCCGTTTAGTCCTAACCAGGGCTGTGGAGTCTGAGTCGGTGGCTATTTTGCAGGAGTCTGAGTCGTCATAAAATGGACCAACTCCGACTCCCAAAATATATAATAAGTTGGTCCAGTTAGTTTGATGCAAAGAGCAAGAGGCATTGGGTCCGGCCGGTGCTACTGTTTCCATATCTTCAGCCTTATCACATGAGGAGTGTAATTGATGACATGGAGCAGGCAAAGCGCTGCCCCAGGGGAAAAGATTCCGCTCCCAGGGCAAACAGATTTCAGCAAAATTTTTCACCTGCTTTCAAAGAAGTAGAAGAGTTTAACCATTCATCAAAACTGACTGTGGCTGAGGCAATTCCTTTATACCCTGACATTGTTAGAGATGTTGCCCCTGTGGTCACCGCTTTGCCCCCAACCCAAGTTAGTGTAGAGAGGCCGTTCTCTAGCCTGGAAATAATGAGATCAGATGTGAGGTCATGTATGCAGGATCTGATGGAGGCAATACTATTTCTCAGAACAAATTCAGAGACTCCACAAATGTTCCTGCAGTGTTTTGCATATTTACAATTTTTTTGTGTTCTAAAGTCATGTCCAATAAATATATTTTACACTGACAAGCAAAAGGGTAACAATGGTTTGAACGTTTGACTTTCAGGCTTCATATCTCATCCTCCACTACAGCTTTGTACATGAGGCTACTGTAATTTTCTATACAGTCATCTTACCGATCTCATACAAAAATTTGACTTGCAAGTATTTAGCATCTGCTTAGGTACAGTTTTGCTCCTAAAAATTAAAGTGTTAATTTTTATTATTTTGTTACTATTTGGGAAATCCCCTTTGGTTTTCAATACTGCCTGAATCCTTCTGGGCTCTGAATCAGATTCAAGCACATCTTGACCAAAATCTGATCCCAGATCTCTTCTACACATTCCCAATGATGGTGCAGACTGGACTTGGATACAAATACAGATTTTTCTTCAACTCTACCCACAAGTGTTCAAAAGATCAAAACATTGTTACCCTTTTGCTTGTCAGTGTCTGTTCTTCCTAAATAGCTTGATTATTGTATCATAAGGTGATAAACAGCCTGATGGGACCATTTTACTACAGTAAAGTTATTACTTAAACATGCGCCGTGTATGAGGGAGTTGGGAGTCGGGGCTTCGCCATGCCGACTCCACAGCCCTGGTCATAACGTTTTACAGGTAGTAATCCCCCTCAGCCAGAAGTTGGGGGATAGTCATGCCCTGCAGGAGACATCTGTATAGTCACCGCTTTTGTTGGTTGTCATTTATGTCTGGTCCCATTACCAATGTCTTGCTCTCCAGCCTTCATCGATGAGCCGGACAGGAGGTACACGTTTGAATGCAGCAGTCAGGAACAGCGCGATGTTTGGGTGGAAGCTATGACAAATGCAAGGTGAGCAGTAAATCCTAAATATCTCTATCAGCAAATTGTAACATTGGTAAGAGAAGGAGCCATTCCTGTCCACAACCTGCTCCGAATCTGCACGAAAGAACACGCTGCTCGTGATGAGCCCATAAAAAAGTTATGTGCCAATGATGTTTAAAGGGGTCTTCCAGCACCTAACAATGCTCGTTAGCCCGTTGGGGCGTAATTAAAAATAGAAGACTCGTACTTGCCTCCCAGATGCTCCCATTCACTCCCGGCGGTCGGTCTGTTCATCCTCGCTGTAGCACTGAACGGTCTTCATTCACTTGATATCTGCAGCCAATTACAGGGCACAGAGGTGACGTGCAGGTGAGGTTGTGGCCTGTGATTGGCTGCACCTGTCACGAGAACGTTCACTGCTAACATTCGGGATGTATGGACCGGAAGCCGGGCGTGAACAGGAGCGTCCGGGAGGTAAGTAGGAGTCTTCTATTTTTATCATGCCCCAATATACAAACACAGATTCTTAGGTTCCGCTCCTTTAATAAATGTGCCACGCTGTACAAAGACCTAAGGAGGCCTTTATTTGCCTTTACTATCCCTTCCGGTCTCTGAGCCGCTGGGGAGGATGGAATTGCTACTTAAGCCTTACTTATAGCATGTTTTTAGTGTCCATTTTAGTTGTATGTTAAACATATACATTAAGACCAAAAATAAGTCTACAAGCTTTGCCTACGTCTATTTTCCTTTCAATGTATACTTTACGCATGTCCATACGTTTGCATGAGTTTGGCGGTCTATAACGTCTCTACAGTACAGTGTAGTACTACATGTCCTGTACTGCTCTTACATGTATTAGTGAGGTACATGCAGTGATTGGTGGTCTATAGTGCCTCTCTACAGTACAGTATGGTACTACATGTCCTGCACTACTCTTACATGCATGTAAGTGAGGTGAATGCAGTGATTGGCAGTCTAGTAGTGCCTCTCTATAGTACAGTGCGGTACTACATGTCCTGTACTGCTCTTACATGTATTAATGCAGTGATTGGTGGTCTATAGCGCCTCCCTACAGTGCAGTGCAGTACTACATGTCCTGTACTGCTCTTACATGTATTAGTGAGGTGCATGCAGTGATTGGCGGTCTAGTAGCGCCTTTCTACAGTACAGTGTGGTACTACATGTCCTGTACTGCTCTTACATGTATTAGTGAGATACATGCAGTGATTAGTGATCTATAGCGTCTTCCTACAGTACAGTGCGGTGCTACATGTCCTGTACTGCTCTTAAATGTATTGGTGAGGTACATGCAGTGGTTGGCGGTCTATAGCGCCGCTCTACAGTACAGTGCGGTACTACATGTCCTGTACTGCTCCTGCATGTATTAGTGAGGTGCATGCAGTGATTGGGGGTCTATAGCGCCCCTATACAGTACAGTGCGGTACTGCATGTCCTGTACTGCTCTTACATTGTCAGGATGAGCGGCTCCTTTGGGCACCAGGTGAGGGCCCCATTATCTTTTTTTCTGGTACATTGTTTATAAAGTCTATGACCCAAAGATCTTGTCCTCATCATAGAAAGTGATTTCTAGCAGGTCTTTGCATTATGTTGGCGGCATTTTGGAGCTTCAAAACTAATTAAGTTGTCCATACTGTTATGGTCTCAACATACAGTGTTCCTGGAACCAATAAATAGATGTTGAGGGACCAATGTAAACAGTATTTCTGACCACAGTGTCGCCTATATGACTCATTTTCCAGTAAAATCTGAGAATTAGAGATGGAGCCTGAAGAGAGGGGAAAGCCTCTGTAAGCGGCATCTCTAATAGTTTTCCAGACAGGGTAGACACTGCCCAGTGCCCCAGCTTATAACTTAGTAGATGCTTGTAATGCACATCGGATTAGTGTCCTGGCCGAGCCCCTGTTTTCTCCGCTTCACTTGTGATCACTCATCAGTCACAAGAAGTGAGAACTGGGAGTCTGTCCAGGTTTCCCTTCCTCTTCCTCTTTACTTAGTTCAAAATACACTGCAGTGACATAATATAACTCTTACTGGAAGATACGTCCAACTGTGCAGAGCAGCAAGGGCCACCCCATCTTAGATGAACCTTAAAGGGGTTTTATCATAAAGTAAAATTGATGTGTGAGGCTTTCAAATTAAATAAACATTTTTCACCTTTCCTAATTATTAAAAATTCTGTATAATTTTTGTTTTAGCTGCCACCGTTGTAATTTAGTGTACAGCTCGCCTCCAGGGGATACGACCAGTGATGAGAGCTCCTCAGTCCTGTCCACACATACGCAGACATCAGCTCTCCTCTCAGGCAGCTACGGTCAGCCTCTTCCCTAATTATTAATCACACACACTCGCTGCTGAGCGAGTAGTCGTCCCCACCTCCTGTTATTCTACTCCTGTCCTGTGTACACCTCTAATAAATAGTCAAACACTCCAACTAAATCAAAAGAAAAAAAGAAACCTCAATCAGGTATGTGCATTGAAGGGGGAAAAAAACCCACGTTTGGTTCCTGCAGGGATTTGAACCTAATCCCTGTGCTGAAAGGCAGAAGTGCTAACCACTCGGCTACACTGTAGCTACTCAGCTCTTTACATAGAAAACCTTTGTTTGACTAGAGTGAGCACACAGGGGGGGGGAAGGCATGGAGATGTCACATGATATGCAGTTCAAACAAATCTTAAACGCCACCTTTTGAACACACAAAGCTAAAGCAGGCAAGAAATGCCTTTGTGGTAAAACCCTTTGAAAGGCTGTGACTTATCTGTAGGGCAAGTTCCCACATAGTGTACTTACGGTGGAAACATCCTGGGGAATTCTGTATAGAAGTATGGTACAATGTAGTTGAACTGGTAATAAATCCTATTCGCTTACAGTTTAAGAAGCCTACAGCGGATTATAGTTCTGCTGCAGATTTTCACCCATTGCAGTGCATGTAAGGCCTGGTTCACATCTGTGCCTAAGGTTCCATCCAGAGCAGGGGTCCTCAAACTTTTTAAACCGGGGGCCGGTTCACGGTCCCTCAGGCCATTGGAGGGCCGGAAAAATAGTTTAAAAAAAAAAAAATTTTCTTTGTGGGTCGATACAATTACAGCGATCCCCAAATTTTACATAGTTTATTTTGAAGTGCTTTTTTTAAAAAAAAAAGGAAAGTGTTTTTATTGTGAAAAAGGGAAAAGTGTTTTTATTGTGTAAAACAATTTTACGCATCGCTAATTTTGATGCCATAAACTTTTTTATTTTCTGCATACAGAGCTGTGTAAGGACTTTTTTTTGGGGGATGAACTGATGTTTTACTTGGTGTCACATTGGCATTTATATGGCTTTTGTTCGCTTTTTATTCCATTATTATTTTTTCCGTGCTGAGGGATGAACAAAAAACGCAATTCTGTGATTTTTTTTTACGGCTTTTCACCGTGAAGGTTAAAGAACATGACAGATTTTATAGGGCAGGTTGTTACATATGTGGCAATACCACATATGCGTAATTTATTTTTGGATCTTTTTTCGGGCGATGGGTGTTTTGTAAACGGGAAAAGGGCGATGTAGGTGTTTTTTTTTATGTTTTCACTTTTTTTTTTTTACTTTTTCACTTTTCCTCGTAGTGGATTTGCATCGTTTTTAATGCACCCTTGCTGGGCCCCACATGACAACATTTGTAAATTCCCAATGCCGACCACATTTGTTATAGATTCAGCTCTCCAGATGCCAGATGCTTAGCAAAAAATCAGGGATGGGTCCAGGAATTAGGATAGCCAAACAGAAGAAAAGCATCGGGGAAAAGGGGGGGGGGGGGGGAAAACTATAACAAATAGTGGACCGACATTGGGGACTCTCTAAGGTCCCTTACAGTTACCCGGCCCTTGAAAAGCTAAGCTAGAAAACAGGGACTGGGAAAGCACATTACAATCCATAATAATTATAGGGCTTTTAAAAAGTTTGGGGCACCTCTGTCCGACCCGGGTTTGGGTCTGTCTCATGGCTGTCCTGACCTCCCGGGGAGGGAAACGGGGAGTCCTGCCCTGGCACCTGGGGAGAGGGGCCCTGCCTGGCATCGGGGGGAAGAAGGGGCTCCCCTGGCACCTGGGGTGGGGGCCCTGCCCATGGCACTCTGGGCAGGGGCTTCTGCCTGACATCCGGGGTGGGGGCTCTGCCATGAACCGGAGCGGGAACCTGAGACGACGCGCATCTGTGTCAGACCTCAGAAGTCACCTCAGTGACGTGAGTGCGGACTGTGTGTGGAGGGAAGGGAGGCGGCACCCTCAAAGGATGGGGGCCTGAGGGGACGGAGGGCAACACCCACCCATTCCCCTCATTCACAGGTACCTCATATATTATAAGTGTCCACCCTCCGTCACTCAGCACTCCCGTCCTTTTAGAGTGCTCGCCCCCACCCATTCCACCTAAGCTGGCCCCTGCCGTTGCCTGCTCTCATGGCCCTCACGTCACCTATCAGCCCACGACCTCCGCTGCCGCCCCCCCCGATAAACCTTACTGCACACACACCCCATTGGCGGGGGATGGCCCGCAGCGGGCCCCGGGAAAAAATCCCGCGGGCCGCATGCGCCCCGGGCCGTTTGTTGAGGACCCCTGACTAGGGGGCCTTTGTCACACATTCTGTATAGCTCCCCGATGCTTGCTCTGATCACATTTCGGATACAGTCTTCCCTGTAAACTTGTTGCAGGTCCTGATTTATAAACTCACTGATGTCAACATGGGACATGGTCTCTTGCATATGTTCTGTAGTAACAGTTCTGTAGTAAGGATGTTTACGGGTTTCATATGCTCAGTACAGAGTCTACGCACAGCTTTGTGCATGAAACTTTAGGGTGAATGTGCACACGGGCTGGATTTCTGCAGTACCAGCCATTTTACAAATCCCATGCCTGTGTGGCAGGAATTTTCCATGCAGAAATTAACTTGTGGTGCAGATTCTTAAATTCATAGCATGTCCATGTCTAGCGTGGGTAGACTGTGTATTGAATGGGGTGAAAACCGCACCAAGATCTAAACCTTAATCTGCTATTGATTATTATATGCAGGTTTAGCTGTGGCTTTGCTGCAGAAAATGTTTGCTGCAAATCAATCCACTCTGCATTTAGCCAAAAGGGGTATTCCTATCACTGTATTTCACTCCACTCCTGGTCTGTGTCGGCCACAGAGAGGCTGCACATGCACGACTCTCCCTATTAATTTCTATGGGAATTCCAGGTGCAGATAAGCAAGTGTACATGGCTGGAGAATGGGGAGAGAAGCCCATGCACCTCCAACTCTGTTTCCTGTGGCCCTCGCCACACCAGACAAGAGGATTACAAAGGGATTACACCTTTAAGAACATGACTTCTGGTTCAAAATGAAATACAGTGGTGACCAAAAGTATTGGCACTCCTGCAATTCTGTCAGATAATACTCAGTTTCTTTCTGAAAATTATTGCAATCACAAATTCTTTGGTATTAATATTTCATTTAATTTGTCTTCAATGGAAAAAAACCACAAAAAGAATTGTCATAAAGCCAATTGGATAAAATTTTCACCAAAACATAAAAAAGGGGGTGGACAAAAGTATTGGCACTGTTTGAAAAATCACTGTAAATGCTTCTCTATTTTGTGAAATTAAAGCACCTGTAACTTACCTGTGGCACCTAACAGGTGTTGGCAATAACTAAACCCCCACTTGCACCCAGTTGGGACATGATTAAAGTTGACTTCAACTCTGTCACTGTGTCCTTTTCTCCATTGTCATGGGAAAAAAGAAGACCAAAGAACTGTCTGAGGACTTAGGATCCAAATTGTGAGGAACCCAGAGAAAATCTCAAGGCTACAAGTCCATCTCCAAAGACCTGAATGTTCCTGTGTCTACCGTGCCCCAGTGTCATCAAGAAGTGTAAAGCCCAGGGCACTGTGGCTAACCCCTTTAAGGGGCCCCACCTGTGGCTAACCTTCCCTAGATGAAAAGCCCATGGCACTGTGGCTAACCTTTCCCCTAGATGTAAAGCCCATGGCACTGTGGCTAACCTCCCTGATGTAAACCCATGGCATGTGGTAACACTCCCTAGATGTAAAGCCCATGGCACTGTGGCTAAACCTCCCTAGATGAAAAACCCCATGGGGCAACTGGTGGCTACCTCCTATAAATCCGGCACTGTGGCTAACCTCCCTTATGGCACTGTGGCTATTAATAAACCCTCCCTTTTTGGCACTGTGGCTAACCTCCAAACCATGGCACTGTGGCTAACTCCCCATGGCATGTGGCTAACCTCCCTTTAAATGGCACTGTGGCTAACCTCCCATGGGCACTGTGGCTAACCCCATTCCCTTGGATGTGGCCCCAGGAAAAGAAAAATTGACGAGAGATTTCAACCCCAAGATTGTGCGGATGGTGGAAAAAAGAACCTCGACTAACATCCAAACAAGTTCAAGCTGCCCTGCAGTCCGAGGGTACAAACAGTGTCAACCCGTATATCCGTCGGCGTCTGAATGAAAGGGATGTAGGGGAGGATACCCAGGAAGACCCCACTTCTTACCCCGAAACATAAAAAAGCCAGGTGGAGTTTCCCCAAACTTATCTGAGAAAGCCTAAAACGTTTTGGAAGAAAGTTCTCGGGTCGGATGAGAAAAAAGTAGAGCTTTTTGGGAAAAGGCATCAATTTTAGAGTTTACAGGGAAAAAAAGAGGCATTAAAAGAAAAAGCACGGTCCCTACAGTAAAACATGGCGGGGGTTTCCCTGATGTTTTGGGGTTGCTTTGCTGCCTCTGGCACGGGGCTGCTTGAACGTGTGCATGGCATTATGAAGTTTGAAGACTACCAACAAAATTCTGCAGCATAATGTAGGCCCAGTGTGAGTAAAGCGGGGTCTCCATCAGAGGCCCATGGGTCTTCCAGCAGGACAATGACCAAAAACACACTTCAAAAAGCACTGAAAATGGTTTGAGAGAAACCCCTGGAACTTCTAAAGTGGCAGCAATGAGTCCAGGACCTGAATCCCATAGAACACCTGTGGAGAGAAGGCGCCCTTCAAATCTCAGGGACCTGGAGCAGTTTGCCAAAGAAGAATGGTCTAAAATTCCAGCAGAGCATTTTAGAAAATCATTGATGGTTACCGGAAGCGGTTGTTCCAGTTATTTTGGCTTAAAAGGGTTTTGCTACCAAGTATTGGATGAGGGGGCCAATACTTTTGTCCGGCCCATTTTTGGAGTTTGTGTGAAATGATCAATGTTTTTAATTTTGTTTCTTTTTTGTTTTGTGTTTTTCATTGCAAGCAAAATAAATGAATATATTAATACCAAAGAATTTGTGATTGCAATCATTTCAGGAAGAAACGGAGTATTCTCTCACAGAATTGCAGGGGTGCCAATACTTTTGGCCACCACTGTATTAAGCATTTTCAGCATGCTGTTTTCATACCGGCAGTTTCAGACTCGCATATTCTGGTAAGGCTGTGGGTGAGTCGATAGCAGTGACTGACATATCAACTCTGCAATTCATAACTGATCCTGACACCGTGATAGGACGACGGGAGGTCTGTAAAGTATAGTGCATAAGGCTGCAGAGCTCTAAAGAGTGAAAGCTTCTCATTTAGTTGCTAGAGATAAGGTTATGTTCACACGGCAATTTGCGGCGCATACCTGACCAGCGCCTTCTAAAGCGCGGGGGGGCCGGCCCCATTCACTTTCATTAGCCCTGCTGCGTATACGCCAGAAAGAAGTGACGTCACTACTTTCTGCCGGCGTTCAATATGCCGCAGAGAAGACGGCAGGTAATCATAGCTCTCAGTGAGAGTTCTGATTACCGTAATTACAGGATGTATTTTGGGGCATATTGCAGTGCAAATACATCCTAAAGGTATGTTCACACGGCTTAGATTGCCGCGTATTTCGACGCATATTGTGCTTTATATGCGGCGAAATGCGTGCCGCAATTACAGTAGTTCATAGCTCCCACATTGAGCTATGGATTATGCATTGTCTCCCCGCACGTACAATACGATCGTATTGTACGCGCGGTGGGAGAATTGACATGTCAATGGGAACGGCGGCTGCCTCTCCCCCCCACCCCTTTGGAATAATGCGCTGATCAGCGCGTGGTTCCAAAACACACGGTGTATTGCAGCGCGTACTATACATGCCGCAATAAGTCATGTGAACATAGCCTAAGACTGCAGGGAGTGACTCTCCATGGTCAGAACTGACTGATGCCAGCTTAAATCTATCAGATAAGATATGGAGCAGGGGGAGAAGTGGTTGGAAATAATCTTTATCTCCTGATCATATTAAAAGAGCAGTGTACTTGGTAATAGTCTTCATTTTTAACTTTCCCTAGAAAGCTAGTGAGAAAACTCCTTAAATTTCTGTGCAGTCCTGTATTCCAGATGCTTGTGTAATCTATTGGTGTATTAGACCTTCTGCATTCTAAGATTTTGTACTAAGAAATATTCTGTTTGTATTTAACAAATTAATGCTCTTTTGATGTTTCAGCTACGAGTTCATGCGCAGACGCCTCCTGTTTTATAGGAATGAAATTGTGAAGGTTAGTGGGAAGGTAAGTTAACAGGGTAAAGGTCACTCTAAACCAGGGGTCACCAACTCCAGTCCTCAAGACCCACCAACAGGTCAGGTTTTTTGGCTCTCCTTAGCATTGCAGAGGTGATTTGTCAGTGCATTCTGTGGGAGATCCTGAAAAACAATGACCTGTTGGTGGGCGCTGAGGACTGGAGTTGGGGAACACTGCTCTAAACTATCCAGAAGATGATGTTTGATAAGATACTTACTTTGGCTTGTGCATGTAGGATCCTTTGGAGCAGTATGGCATATCGGAGGAATCTCGCTTTCATGTGGAGCCCTCAAGCATCTGATGTCCGTCTGGTCGCCGTTCGCCCAGACTCCACGTCTTCAAGCAGTTCTTTCAGATGGACAATCTGTACTAGACTGTAGCCGACGTCATACCTCAAACTTGGGAAAGCACTAGGCCAAGCTTAGTGATGTCGAAACTGAAAGTTAAAGGATGGTGGCAAATCTGTCCACTAAAGATGTGAATTCTCAATGGATCCAGCCCTCGTCCTCTACTGGGGTTGGCCTCAAGACGGTTGAATGTTTTTATTACATGGGGGGGAAAAAAAAAGTCTTAATTCTAATGATGCAGGTGCACTTACATTTCTGGACGTAGTTTTGGCACTGACATTTCCTTTCGTCTACTTGCTTTACATCACGGTTGGTTATTCTTGCTATGATGGTGAATTGTGAAGTGTGTGAACAGTAGACCTTATATAATAGAGTGCTGTATTCTTTGGCGACCTTCTGCTGCTCATTCACTTCAGAGAGGTCCGCTGCATCCTTGTGTGGCCGACGACCCTCGTACCTGACTCCATACAATTTGCAAACATGTATGAGTAAGCTGCCGCCAGATACCTCTGGTGGAATAAAACGAGCAACCAAAATGGGAGACTCCATTAATCATAGCTGACGGGCAGGTCCTACTAACATTAATGTGTAGGGCAAGCTTAACCTCTTCCTGTTACACTGAGGTGTTATTTTCTTGGTATCAGTCTGGTAAGATGATTTTGGTGCCAGACTGATGTTTTTTTTAGTTGGTGTGTTTGACTGCCACATGTTTCATTGGCATTTATTATAGTATGACTGTTCATTATCTTTGGGGTCTAGTTCACCTACTTCCCACCAGCCCAGTGCATTGTTCACTTTTAAAGGGAACCTGTCACATTGAACATGGTATCTGATCTGGGGGTAGTATAGTGAGTTATGGTATGTTCATACGGCACGTTGAATCCGTTTTTGGAACCAAAAGCTCTGCGTCAATTGCATCCAACACGCAGCTGCATCTTTCGGATCAAGAATTGACATGTCCATTCTTTGAACGGATCCTAAAGACGCAAGTAAACACACATTGGGGATCACTCGTCTGAATGCCGATGCATGTTTTACATTGAAAGCAATGTAAAATCACATTGCTCATTGTTAGATGCGTGTTTGGGTTCGTTTAGGGACTGAAACACAGATCCAAATATGCATCTAAAAAACGTATCCAAAATTAGGTCCAACACGCTGTGTGAACATACCCTTAAGGAGCAGCCTAGCAGATTTGTCTACGGTCGTCTTAAAGACTTAGAGCGACATTTGCGAGAGAGGCGTCTCCACGCCAGTTTTAAGGCGCATTAAATCAGTGTAAAGTATGCTTGAAAGTACGAGCCTCTCAAAATCTGCCATCTGGTATACCTTATATAATAAACTTAAGGTGCCTTTTTAGGCGCATTGCGCTTAAAAAAAGACGCAGTACGCAAATCACAACGCATTGCATATCATTACTACTGTGTGTAATGCGCCTATTATGGCGCATTGTGTAACGGAGGCGCATAACGTATAATTACCAGTGTATGTAATGCGCCTAAAAATGTGCATTGTGTTATGGAGGCGCATGGCGTATCATTGCTACTCTATGTAATGTGCCTTTTTAGGCGCCTTACAATGTGTGGTGCCGGCCTGTTTGGGATATAACAGTTAATTTACATCGAGAATATGGCGTCAAGAGTATTTTTGGTGCAAAATAGACCAAAAAAAGAGCGCTTGCATATTGGGACATGTCGCCCTTTGCGTTTATTTAACTTACTGCTTATCCTGGGTCATGGAGTCCAGTGCGTGGTTGTTATCAGTGGTTGACAGCCTTCCTTGTATGAGTGTGCATATGTCGTTCACTGGTAACTCTGCCTACCGCATGCCTTATCCTAGAGTAGGCATTAAGTTAAATGAATAGAGTGGTAAGGTTAAAGGGGTTGTCTCACTACATTAATTCATCTTACCTCAGACCCATTTTCTTGGTTTCACTTTTAATTCAGGGGCGGGTTTACTGGCTTCCACTAGACTGCAGTAGAAGCCAGGTCTGTAGCTATAGCAACCTGTGCTGTCAGCCTATCAGGAGAGATTGAACAGGTCTGTAGCTATAGCAACCAGTGCTGGCAGCCTATTAGGAGAGGTCAAACAGGTCTGTAGCTATAGCGACCTGAGGAGCTGATGCAGCCCATACAAGAGGGGATATCCAGGAATAGTTAGGACATTGCTAATGGAGATATATTGCAAAGTGACTTGTTTTTGCAAGATCTTTAACATAAAAAGCAGCAATCCCTGTAGTGAGACAACCCCTTTAAGTATACCCTGTAAACAAAACTACATATTGTTCTGCTCTGTAACATGCTCCTAGCAGATCAGACGGTAATGGGACAGTTCCCTTTCAAGGTCGATTCATAGCTGCTGAGGCTTGCTGCCTATATCAATGTTCTAGCAGGTCCTTCTTGGCAACACACTCCCACTGTCTCCACATGTGTAGTCAAAGGGGATGTCTGGACAAAAGCGGCACTGTTTCTAAAAATAGGGATTAAAGAAAAATAATAAATTTTGTTTTGTGGATCAGCTGCAAGTCGTGCGGAGGTATGCCGCAGCTCTCTGTAAAAGCAACACCAACCGGGGAGGTCTCCTTAGGGCATAGGGATGACAGATGACTAACCTTCCCCATAATAACCAGATAAGGCAGCCAATGAGTGTCCCTTATATGTGGGACTGAACATTATCATTGCCCATTTATTTAAAAGGGTTTTTCCATCACAAACAAGGGTGGCATATGGCTTAGCCCCGGTTCACACGGCTTATTCAAGCCGGAATTGCGAGCCGGATTGCGCTCGCAATTCCGGCTTGAATAAGGGGCGCGGCCCGCCGGCCCCATAGACTTACATTATCCACGGTGCGTATTGTGCCTGGATAATGTGCTTGTCACTTTCTCCCCGCCCGGCGGATTCGCCGAGCGGGGAGGGGCGACGGAATCCACTGTTTTCTAAGAGAACGGTGGATTACTGTAATTACTGCGACGGATTGGAGCCGTACTGCAGCACAAATCCGACGTGCAGTACGGCGCCAATCCGCGGCGAAGTAAGCCGTGTGAACGGCCCTTTAGGGTGCTTTCACACGGTGCGTTTTTTGCAGACATGCACAGTAATTAATGCAGTGCATTTCTGCAAAAACAAATAAACCGCACCATGTAAAAGCACCCTTAACTGAACTAACACTGACATTATCATACATCGTAATTTTCTCAATGTAAAGAAGCCACAGAAACTGCATTACTTCAAATTCAATTCTTAAGTGTGCATAGGTGTGTGTTGGTCTATAGTGATGTTTACCAGATTTTATAATTATTTTAATAAGGGCACTTAATTTTGTTCCTCTCCTCCATCACTGCTTTGGTCTATAACCTCTTCACGATGGAGGGTGAAGAAAGTCTTTTGTAAAATGATAATAGACAAATCTAAGTACTGATTACTGAGCACAATTTTTTTTATGATGTGTAAAAAATAAAACTTTTTGTAAAGGAAACAATGTGTTGTCTGTGAGTGCATTTAGGATTTTTATTTTTAGTACAATGAGAAACAGCAGTGGTGAGGCTGCTGGGATACAAGTCTTGTATAAAGGGATTTTCCAAGATTTCACATTTCCTATTGACCAGGATTTTATGTAAAATAAAGAGTAAATGTGCTCCAGCCTCTTCCATTGTTCTCACATCACTGTAACCCTCGCAGTGACCATGAACTATTTGCTGTCCTAAGCAGTCACTGTTCACCTGTTTGGCACACAAGCACTAAGGCCAGTGACTGTCACATGAGCCAGAAATGTGAAGGTACTGAAGGGGGGACACTGGCAGAGGGGATTTTGCAAATCTCAAAAAACCTTAATAAACTTATTCCCCTCTATCACATAACCCGATATACCACAGAGCTCAGCTCCTCTCCTCTGTCATATAACCCTATATATCACAGAGCTCAGCTCCTCTCCCTCTATCATATAACCCTATATAATCCCAAAGCTCAGTTTCTTTTTTAATAACCCAATATAACCCAGAGCTCAGCTCCTCTAAACAAACTGGTCACTATACCTATTTATCACAGAGTTCAGCTCCTCCAAACATATATAACCCCATATATCACAGAGCTCAGCTTCTCTCCTCTATCAATAACCCATATACCACAGAGCTCAGCTCCTCCCTCCTTATCATATAACCCTATATATCACAGAGCTCAGCTTCCCTCCCCTCTATAAAAAACCCCTATATTCACGGAGCTCAGCTCCTCTCCTATTCAATAACCCTATATACCCACAGAGCTCAGTTTCCCTCCCTCTATAATAATCCTATATATCACAGAGCTCAGCTTCTCTCCTCTATCATATAACCCTATATTCACAAGCTCACCCTCCCCCCCTATCATATAACCCTATATATCACAGAGCTCAGCCCCCTCTTCCTATATATACAAAACTAGGCTTCTACCCTATAACCCTTTAAATCACAGAGTCAGCTTCTCTCCCTCTACCCATATAACCCTATATTCACAGAGCTAGCTCCTTCCCCTATCATATAACCCTATATATAAACAGAGCTCAGCCCCTCCCTTCTAATAACCAAATCTTTCTGGAGTCGCGCATTCCCAAAGCACGGGGGGGCCGGCCCCATAGACATGCATTACGCGCGCCACGAATAATTGACATGTCACTTATCTCCCCGTGTGTACAATAGAGAGCTATGGACTACCATAATTGTGGCGCGTATCTTGCGGCGTATTAAGCGAAATATGCCCGCAATTACGCCTGAAAAGAAGCTGTGTGAACATTACCCTTAGTGCGCTGTTTGACTCCCTTACAAGCCTCGGAATAGGAGGCGCACCTACATTTTTTTTTTAGATGCCATTTCAGGTTTGTGGACACCTTAAGGTGCTAAAACCTAACACTCCTAAAAAGAACCCATATTGGAAACTACACTCCTTAAGGACTATATCCAACGGGAGTATATTGACCCCACAGGTGTTTCATAAATTTCTTCCAAGTTCGCAAATACCCTATATGTGGGTGTAAACTCCTGTTTGGGTGCAGGGCGTACAAGGAGGTAGCAGTGTTAGGCTTTTGGAAAGCAGGTTTTGGTGGGTGCCATGTCAAAATTTCCCAAAGCCCCCCAAAGTCCCAAGACCCCCAGGTGATAAATTCCGGGGGGGTTCCCCCGGATTTTTGGAATTTTTAACCCAACCTCCCCCGGGAAATATCACCCCTTTAGGTTTTTATTGGAAATTTTGCAAAACAAAAAAAAAAAAACCCAAAACATGTTTTTTTTGAAATTGGTAGTTGAGAAAAAAATGATTTTATTTTTCTTTGTAGGGGCCCTTGTTTTTTGGGGGAAATGCCGTTAAACGTTTTTAAATTTGTTACTTTTTTTCCGGGAAAGGACAAAGGAATTTAAACCCCTTTATTTACCCCAACAGGGATCGTTTGGGGATCTAACCACTATGCTTTTTTTTTCCCCTTTCTTTAAATCGGCAATGGCCAAATCCCTGCACTCAGGGGTTACCCCCCAAACTTTCCTCGGCTGGACAATAAAACTCTACATTTTCCCATCCCAATTTTCCCTCACACCGGTCTGCTGCCCCCAAAACTCTTCCTCCCCCTTTTAAACCCCCTCCGTACCAAAAAAAACCCCCTCCCAAAAACTACGGGTTTTATCCTGCTCCCCCCTTTACATGCTCCTTCTGGCTTCCAGGGACTTATCCCCAACCGGGGCCCCCCCCAAGTAAAATTCCCACCATAATTTTCTGCCTCCTGTACAGATTCGCACTACTTTTTCCCGCTAACCCCTTTCCCCCCAAACTGATCCCACTTTCCCCTGACCCGTCCCCCCCCCCTTTCCCCCTCTCCTTGGACCCTCTCTGGAATGGGGGGTTGTATTTTAATAAACCCCTCATACATACTTGACTTGTTCATCTCGCCAACCCTTCCCCTTTTCCCTTTTGGTTGACTAAAACCCTGCCCTGCCCCCTTGACACTTTTCCCCCCTCCCCCAAACACTCCCCTTTTTGGGGGCCTTTAAAATTTAAAAAACCCCCAAAACTCTGCCCT
>JAODAL010039063.1:0-38425 GCA_025379985.1 Phyllomedusa bahiana | reverse complement strand
CGACATTCAGGCTTTTGGCTTTGGGAGGGTTTTGGGGTTTTAAAGTTTTTCTTTTTTGCCCCAAAAAACCGGGAAAGCAGAAGGCTGGCTGCTGGGACTGGTCGCTGTAAGGCGTGCAGGTAAATAAAAAGGGGCCCGGAAAGGGAAAGATGGGGTAGGATGGGCCCCTCTGGTGGTTTGGTGGTACTGGGCGAGGGGTGGGGGTAAAGGGCGGGGGGCTGATCCCTAAATAAAGGACTCTGAGAGACATGGGCAGTGGGGAAAACGTTTGGTGGGGGCGGGGGGGAGGAGGCAGGAAAAGAGGGTGTGAAAATTGGTTGGGGGCCCGGCGTCAGTCGGCCTTTTTTGGAAAATTTTTTCCCCCCAATTTCAAATTATGAAATTTCTTTTGCATGTTGTAGAAATTTGGGGTTTGGGGGTTAAACCATTTAAAGGGTTCTTGCCTCTACTTTTTTGGTTTACGGAAAAATTGGGAATATGAATCGCGGGGGTAAAATTCAGGGCTTGGTCAAAAAAGGGGCCCGGCTTGGAGGCCTGGCCCTTTTTTTGACGGGGGAAAAAGGGAGGAGCGGGGTTTGCGCTGCCGTGATTGCGGAATCATATCAGCGGACTTCTGCGCCCGGGCCCCCCTCCCTTTTTGTGGCGGGACCCGTATTGCCCTTTACCCATCGTCTTCCTCCTCTTTCCATGATAAAACCCGCTCGCAAGAAAAATTCTGCGGAAAAGGGCCCGGGTGGATCCTAATGTCGTCATCATATATCTCAACACAGGTTTACTTGGTCGTCTGGGCTTTCTGAAACCAGAAATGCGGGCTACAAGCAAAAGGGGCAATGCAAAGGGGTTGCCGACCGGCCCCCGGGGTTTTTTCCCATTGACCCGGGTTTTCCCTTTACCTCCTCTGATGGGATCAGAAACTGGGCCCTCAGAGCAGGGCTAAATCATCCTTTTTGATCTTTTTAAAATGCCTTCTGCCTAACCCCCATTTTGTCATCAAAAAGGGCGCAGAAATGGATTATCCCCAGTGGGGGGTACACGAGTTGAAAATTTTGGGGTGCTTCAAAGTTTGGACGGATGATGATGATGTGATGACGAAAATTTGTGCCGTGGGTGCGGGGGGGACGAGGAGGTAAGGCTGCTAGATGCAGGTTGCAAATTTAACCAAATGAAGGAAAAAAATTTGGGGACGTGGTTTGTTACTTAGATTCACCCGGGGGCCCCGACCCAGGATGAAGGCCTGGCGTCCCGCAAATGACGATCCGCTGGGAAAGCGTGTTGTCGCCAGCAATGGAAGGAGCCCCTTCTCTGTACCTCTACCTCCCTGTGCTACCCCCCCTTTTGGGTCGCTTACCCCCTGCATTTTGCTCCATGTTCAGAAATTTTAAAAAATTTTTGGAAAGGGATGGAAAGTTTTGGAAAGTCTTTTTATTAAAGGGGGCTGTAAAACACAGCTATTCCCCAAAAATCCTCTAATCAAAACCAAATTGTGGATTCGTTTTTAACTGCAAGGTGTCTATCAAAAAAATTGGATGGGCAAAAGCCAAAAAAAAACCGATCTGTTTTTTTTGGTTAAAAAAACGGTATTTTTTGCACCTTTCAATTCACTTTGGTGAATATGAATTGCTGTTTTAAGATTTACGTGGATGCTCCCGTCAATAAACAATGCTGGGTGTGCAAAAGTCAAAAAACACGTAATGTTATGTTTTTTTGATACCGGTTTTTTTTGCCCCTTTCAATTCACCTGTGGTGATATAGAATTGCTTTTTTATGTTTTACGGGGTGCTGCGTCAATGAAACAATGCTGGGTGGAAAAAGTAAAAAAAACACGAAAATTATGTTTTGGTATAAAAAAAGGTATTTTTTGCACCTTTCAATTCACCTGGGTGAAATAGATTTTCTTTTTTTAAGTTTTCGTGGTGCTGCGTCAATGAACAATGCGGGGTTGCAAAAGTCAAAAAAAACGTAATTTTATGTTTTGTATGTTTAAACGGTATTTTTTGACCTTTTTCAATTCATGTGGTAAAATTTTTGAATTGCTTTTTTAAGATTTCGTAAATGCTGCGTCAATGAAGAATGCGGGTCGCAAAAGTCAAAAAACGTAATGTTATGTTTTCGTATGATACATGGTATTTTTGGCAACAAAAACCCGTGTGACTACAAGATTGCTGGATTTTAACTGCAAGGTGGATATTCAACAGTCAAAAGGTGTTTGGGTAAATTAAAAATGAAAATATCTGAAATGTATACTGATAATAAAAATGGAGTTTTTCACCTAACAAAAAGGGCCCGCGTTATAGAAATGATGTGTTCCCAAAATAAAGTTCAGGCTGCCCAAAATCCGGGAAATTTTTTCAATAGCAAAATGTTAATAATAAAGTTTTTCCCTAAATGTCTCATAATTTTTGGTTTTAACTTTATCCGTTTTTTTTTGTAGAGCTTGTCTGTGTTCACCCGCGGGGCCCCCCCTTGCTCCCCCCGCCGGGGGAATTTAAGCGGTAGTTTGCCCCTTTTAAAAAATTTCTATTTAACTAATAAAAATCTTCAAATTCAAATTTTTCCCAAAATTTGGGAAAGGGAAATCCAGCTAAACATTTGAGGTTTCTTGGGCAAAAAATAAAATAATTTCGCTGAGCTGTTTGGCCACAGGAAGGGGCGCAGGCCCTTTCCCTATGAGGCGCTGAGAAAATGAGGGAAAAAGGAAACGCTTTTTTAAGTAAAAGGGAGGTCATGTGTTTTTTCCGGGCCAATCGAAACCTTTTACAAATCCCGGTCATAAAGTCGCACAACATTCCCTGCTCTATTCTTTTTAAATCTGATTTGCGGGGCCGCCAAAATTACGGGGAAGGCCAAAAAAAAAGGCCGCGATCTTAATAGATGATGCTCAGATTTTAACCCTTTAAATTTATGGGCTTGTTTTGGAAATTTCAAAATCCCCCCAAAAATAAAAAACCTTCCCGATTTAATTTTGTCAAATAAAAATCCCTAAAACCCTAATCAGTTGAATCAGGAAATAAATCTTGATGATGTTGGGGGCCCAAATTTTGCGAGGCCCCCGATTATTTGCCGGTTTTCTTCACATTCCTCTTAAAAAACAGAAAGGGGGTCCTTTTAAAATTTTTTTTTTTTTAAAAATGACCCATTTCTTCCCTTCCCAATTTTTATTCTGGGTTTCCCCAACTTTTCTTTTGGGGTTTTTGCTGTGAGGAAAATGAAAAAAACAGAAAGGTTTCATGACAACACCGTTTTCCCAATTTACTAATTTTTATCTTTAGAATTTTGCCATTGTAAATTTGGTTTTGAGGTCATGTTGCTGTGAGATACAGCTATAATTAGGCCCTTTGGGAAACGGAAATTTGGGGCCCTTCCTAAGTGGAATTTTCCATCAAAAATTTTTTAAGGGGCCCTAAAAAAAGTCATATTTAAATTTTTTGGGGTTTTTGTTGCTGTGAGTTCAGAAATTTAACCCCCCAGGGTTTTCATTTGGGGAACAGAAATGTGGTTTGGTGGCATTTCCCCCTCAAAATTTTTTAAAACAGTGGTGGGGAAGTAATTTTTAAAAATTTTTGGGGGGTCTGCTGCTTTGAAATGAAAGGCAACACTACGGGTCCTATTCAAAAAAAAGGGTTTGTTTCTAACGGGACTTTTGTTCTTCACAATTTAAAAAAGTGGCTCAAGGGCCCATGTTTTGAATTTTGGGGGCTTTTTTGCGTGCTGCAGTTTTTACTACGGGTTTCCTATTGTAAAAATGTTTTTTTCAAAACCAAAAATTTGTTCTTCACAATTGTCAAAAAGTGGAAAAAGGGGTGATGGTGTTTGTTCGGGAAACAGGAATAGGTGGGGACCTGTTAATGGACACAAAATTGAAAAAATGTTTTGTTTTTGAAAGATTTTTAAACTAGCTGGGCCAATCCCTGTTTTTGGGGGAAAACCCCTTTTAAATTAAAATTTAAAAAAAGAAAAAAAAAGAATGGTGGGTTTCCCCCTTTTTTTAAAAAATTTGTGTTTTTTTAAAATTAAAACTACAAAAAAATTTGAGAAAAAAAAATTTGCCTGGTAAAAAAATTCTCTGAATTGTACAAGGGGGCCACGGGAAAAGGACTTAAACAGATGTGGGCCTATTAGGGGGACATGGAGTAGGGAGCAGGGGAAGAAAACCCAAATTTCCCAGAGACAATTTCCCCCAAGCACGTTGAGAAAAATGAGAAAAAGAATGCCAAGCAAAAGGGCACCTGGGTGGAACAGGAGCGTTAACCACCAGTATTTCCAAGTTTAGCTCAAATTTGGGCCCCCAAATCATAAAGGAGGGGCATGCGCTCCCCCGGTTTTTGACTGTGTCAGAGGAAGGCTGGGGGGTCTATTCCCCACTTTTCCCCACTTGCTTCAGCACGGGCTGTTTTCGTTGGGAGTCATAAGGGCATTTTTACCCTGTAAATAAAATTTAGGGGCGGCCCCCCTGGGCTCTCACCCCACCCACTGTAACTCCGGCCCCCGGGAGCTGAACCTGCGTGTTTAAAAGATGACAGACGCTAGCCTGGGTCTCACCGTTAAAAAAAAAAAACCCCCCCGTA
This sequence comes from Phyllomedusa bahiana, assembly GCA_025379985.1. Classification (NCBI taxonomy): domain Eukaryota; kingdom Metazoa; phylum Chordata; class Amphibia; order Anura; family Hylidae; genus Phyllomedusa; species Phyllomedusa bahiana. Next base: position 33,860 of record JAODAL010039063.1, on the reverse strand, counting down.
AGTTGGCCCTGGGGGCCTTGGGCCCCCGTGTTAAAAAGATGAAAGACGTTTGCCTGGGCTCTCACCGCACCTACTGTAAGTCGGCCCCGGCAGCTGGACTCCGGTTAAAAGATGGCCCGATGGCCCCGGGCCCAGCTACAACCCTTAGGGGGGAATCAGGGAAGTTCAAAAAAACTCTAAAAAAAAAACAGATTTTTAAAAAGGTGATTTTTTGTGAGGGTTTAAATTTGTGTCAAAAAGGGGCCCCCGGGTGGGCACAAATTGCACAAATTTTAGGCTTTTTAAAAATTTTTTGGGGCTGGAGTCACTATGGGGTCGCATCATTTTTAAACTCCAGGGGAAATCTTCCCCAATCACTGAAAGGGAAAGGGTTTGGAGGGAAAAAAGAAAATTGAATTGATTGGGGAATTTACTTCAGGAAACCCGGAGGGAAAAAGTCTTCTCAACTAAAAAGTGTTTTGGGGATGTTTTGGACATTTTTATTTTAAGGGGTTTTGCGGCGAATTAAAAACATTAAAAGTGTAAAAAAATACCTTTAAAAAAAAACCCGGGAGGGGGGGTTGTTGTATGTTAAACCATTGAAAAAAAAAACCCAAAAAGGTAATAATGTAAAAATATAAATAAAAAATTCCCTAAATAAAATATGTAAAAAAAAGTCAGTTACCAAAAAAATTTATAAATGAAGTCACCCTTTCAAAAAAAGATAGTGCCACTTTTTGATTGTGGGTCAAACGGATTAAAGGGGGCTGCTGTGGGCCCCGGGTAGGTATAGTCTATGTCCATTTAAAATTTAAAATTGGTGGTCGAATGGGACCCTTTTTCGGATTTTTTAAATGTGGTGGTAATGGGGTTTTTAAATGGTAAAATCGGTCAGGAAGGTATAGTAAACGTCCAGTTTTTAAAAAAAAATGGTTGGTTTCAAAGACCCCTTTTCCCGAAATTTTTTAATTGTGGGTAGAAGGTTTAATGGTAACTGGGGTACAGAACGGGTATAGTCAATGTCCGTTAAAACTAAAATGGGGTTGAAAGACCCCTTTTTTTCCGGGCATTTTTAAAATCTGGGGGTTTTGCAGGTTTGGGGCTCTGCTGTGGCCCTGGACAGATATAGTAAATGCCCCGTTCAACTAAAATGGGGGTTTAAAAGCCCCTTTTTTTAAATTTTTTAAATCTTGGGCAAAAGGTTTAATGGATTCTGGGTAAGGACGTTAGTAAATTGCCCAGTTCACTAAAGGGGTTGTTAAAAGACCCTTTTTCCCCGGCCCTTTTAAATCTGGGGGTTGAGGTTGGGGCTATGCTGTCCCGGGTGGGTAGTAAATGCCCTTTGAACTAAAATGGTGGTTAAAAGATCCTTTTTCGGCACTTTTAAATTGGGGGTCATGCAGGTTTGGGGCTCATGCTGGTTCCAGGCAGGGATTTTCTTGTCCATTCAAGTAAAATGGGGTTTCAAATCATACTGCTTCTGGCCTTTTTAATTTGTGGGTGATGGGGTTTTAAAGGGTCGGCTGTGGTGAAAGACAGGGTAGGAATGGGCTGTGACTTTTTTTCTGGGGCTTTTTTAACCTAAGTGTGTTGCCCTATGTACCCCGATCCATTTGATGTTGTGGATGTTTTTTTCCAGCTTCTCCATCTTTTTGGGTGTAAGAATAAAGGTGTTTTTGCTCTCCCATAGATTTTAATGGTATCGGTGATAAATCTTTTTTCGACTTTCGGTTTTCTTTTTGATAATTGCCGATATGGCTAAGCCCCGATGACGTAGTCAAAGTAATGTCATCACTATCCAAAAATTTTTAAATTTTTTAATTTCTTTTTTTTGCAAAAGATGCTTCATTCCCCTTATTAGTTTGGTTGCAAATTTTTTGCACTTTCTAACTCCAAAAAATCATTTATAAGTGGGCCCCATAATGCACATATTCTAGACGGGGGGGGCAATTAAATTTTCCTGGGCCCCTGGAAAGTGCGTGGTTTTGGAGGGCCGGGGCTAAAAAAAACATGGGTGAACCCCGGCGGAATATAATTTGGTACGCTCCCCCCAGGAGGAAAAAAATAGATAGGTACAGTCCCGGCAGGATATAGATAGGTTCAGCTCCTCGGCGGAATATGATAGGTTTGCTCCCCCCAGGAGGAAAAATGAAGGATCAGTCCCCTCAGGGAGGAAAATAGTGATACAGCTCCCCTCAGCAGGAATATGATAGGTACAGGTCCCCCCAGGCGGAAATTTTGATAGGTACAGCTCCCTCAGAAGGGGAATTAGATGGTAAGGTCCCCTCAGGCAGAATATAGATGGTTCAGTCCCCCCGGCAGGTATGATGATCACTCCCTAGGAGGGTATAGATAGGTTCGCTCCCCTCAGGGAGGAAATTTTTTTTAGGTTAGCTCCCCTCAGCAGGAATTAGATAGATACAGCTCCCCTTGCAGGTTTTTGATAGTTACAGCTCCCCTCAGGCAGAATATAGATGGTACAGGTCCCTCAGGCGGAATATAGTAGGACAAGTCCCCTCGGGAGGAATAAGATAGGTACAGGTCCCCCCAGGCAGGAAATTTTGATAGGTAAGGTCCCTCAGGCGGGAAAATGATAGATAAGCTCCCCCCAGGCAGGATATAGATGCTTCGCTCCCCCGGCAGGAATTAGATAGATTTCAGCTCCCCTCAGCAGGAAAATTTGTAGACAAGTTTCCTCGGCGTAATATAGTAGGTTCATTCCCTCAGGAGGAAAATAGTGGTTGCCCCCTCAGGAGGAATATAGATTTACAGTCCCCTCAGGCAGAAATTTAGAGGTACAGCTCCCTGGAGGAATATGTGGTACGGCCCTCGGAGAAAAATTTGATAGATACAGCTCCCCCCGCAGGAAATAGATAGGTACACCCCCTCAGGCAGGAAATGATAGGTACGGTCCCCCCAGGAGAAAATGTTGGTAAGGTCCCTAGGCAGGAATTAGTAGGTACGGTCCCCTCAAGCAGGGATGTAGATAGATATAGCCCCCTCAGGCGGTATCTAGTTGTTAGGGTCCATACGGCAGGTATATAGTTAAGTCCCCCAGGCAGGGATATAGTAGTTGGGCTCCCTCAGGCAGGCATATAGTTAAAGTCCACACAGGCAGGGTTTTAGTATTAGGGTCCAAAAGGCAGGTATTAGTTTAAAACCTTTTCCACAAGGCAGGTTATAGCTAAATTGGGTCCTACGGCGGTATATTGTTCAAGCTGCAACAGGCGGTATAAGTAGTTGGGCTCCACGGAGGGATTAGATAGTTAGGGCTCTTTCACGGCAGGTAATAGAAGTTAGGGTTTTCCCCAAGCAGGTATATAGATAGTTGGGTTCCCAAAGGGGGTAATAGATAGTTTGGTCTTCCACAAGAGGTATATAGATTTGGCTTCCCACAGGAGGTTATAGTAGGTCTTCCCCAAACAGGTTATAGATAGTTAGGGGATCCCACAAGCAGGTATATGTTAGGTTTCCCCCGCGGTTAAAAAGATAGGGTTCCCAAAGCAGGTATATAGAAGTTAGGTTTCCCCCAAGAGGTATATAGATAGGGCTTCCCACAAGCAGGTATATAGATAGTTAGGACTTCCCACAGGCAGGTCTATAGTTTTATGACCAAAATTAAAAATAATAATCACTAAGGCCGTGTTCACACGGCTTATTCCAGACGGAATTGCGAGCCGGATTGCGCTCGCAATTCCGGCTTGAATAAGGGGCGGGTGCGGGGGGGGGGGCGCGGCTCGCTGGCCCCATAGACTTTCATTATCCACGGCGCGTATTGCGCCTGGATAATGTGCATGTCAGTTTCTCCCCGCCCGGCGGCTTTGCCAAGCGGGGGAGGAGCGACGGAATCCACCGTTCTCTATGAGAACGGTGGATTACCATAATTACTGCGACGAATTGGCACCGTACTGCAGCGCAAATCCGGCGCGCAGTACGGCGCCAATCCGCGGCCAAATAAGCCGTGTGAACGGCCCCTAATACTCACCTTGGCTTATCTCCTTCCCAGCCGAGCGCGCTCATCTTCTTTCCGAGGAGCATCTCGGGGCTGGTGGCGTGATGACATCATGCCGCCAGCGCCGGGATGCTCCTCCGGCAGCTCCTGGGTCCGCACAGGGTTATTACTCTGTGTGCGCCGAGGAGAGGCAGCGGCGCGGTGAGCGGAGTTCATCGCTTCGCTGCCTAATTCACCAGTACAGGTGATACTAATAGTAGCGCTGACGGCCCACGGCGGCCTCTCAGCAATACCCGGCCGTGGCGGCCGTCAGCGCTACTATTAGTAGGCCTGGGCATCGTACGCCACGGGCTGCATCCGATGAGCTGGAGGGCCGGATGCGGCCCGCGGGCCGTACATTGCCCAGGTCTGTTCTAGATATTGCTTCACTAATGCTTTATATAGCGCCAATATTGTGAGTCCATGCCTCATTTAATACACGACAATACCCTGCTGGTCTTAAAGACAGCTGATTGACACTGCATGCTGTTCTGTAATCTTTGATCTATAAATACACCAAGATCCTTCTCAACAAGCTATTCTCACATTTTTTTACTTTTATCCACAATGGAACCTTATTTGCAAAGGGGATGCCCAAACAGTGCGTCCAGGTCTGCTTGCAATTTATAAACAACTTGTATACATTGCACTACACTACATAGCTTGATATCATTTGCAAAAATAGAAACAGTGTTATTAATCCCCTCACCTATATCATTAATAAATACTTTGAATAAAAGCACTGAACCTTGTAGTGGATGGTGAGATGGGGAGCCTAAAATGTCAAAACATTGTTAACCTTTTGCTTGTCAGTGTACACACTATTATTTCTAATCCTATAGATCTTAATTTACTCAAAAGGCACATATGAGGAACAGTGTCAAACACTTTTTTTTAAATATAAAAACACTGGGTGACATGTATGATCAGGAGTTGCGCCTGTTTTCTGGCGAAAACGGCGCCTCACCGACTCGAATCCCCTGCTGGATGACTGGATGCGATGTTAGGTGCAGCCTTCGCCACTTTCAGATGCGCCTCACATGAAGGGGCGTGTAATGGGCGCGGTGTGGGCGTTCCGGGGCGGGACCCGGCGCATTAGAAAACTCCGAGTCATGTACGATCGCGGGTCGGCAAAGTGAGGCGCATTGCAGCGCTAATCAACTCCGACAGGCAGACTTAGTTGATTCTGGTCTAAATGATCCGGCGGAGGCGAAGTGGAGTGAGAACGTAACATGAGAGGAAACATAGAAGATCGCAACAGAAATCTCGGCTCTCAGCTCCGTTCGGCATGGAGTATGATTCCAAGAAAATCGCCTTTATTAGGTGTAATACATTACCAGAAAAAGAACTCAAACCTTAAAAAAAATAAAAATAAAAAAAATCACTTTCCAAAAATCTAGAACGGCGCACCATCCGGAATTTGGATCTGGTAAATTGCGGGGAAATACAGTAATTCTAATTCTGTAAGCGCTTCTCATTGGTCGGCAGAAACCAGCCAATCAGAATAGGAGCGACAGTGAACCATTATCACCTATGGAGAAATATTGACCAATCAAAATCAAAGGCGGGACAGTACAAAATACAGTAAAAATGCAGAAAAGAGCTGATTGGTTGAGCTAGTGGGAGCTTGGCAATCCTGGCCAATCAGAATAGGAGCGACAGGGACCCATTATAACCTATGGAGAAGTACTATTGACCAATCAAATTCAAAGGCGGGACAGTTCAAAATACAGTAAAAATGCAGAAAAGAGCTGATTGGTTGAACTAGGGGGGGCTTGGCTATCCCGGCCAATCAGAGAGCAAGCTACTTTGTCCCATTGTAGTCTATGGCCAGATCGGGGCAATGAAATCTCGGCTCTCAGCGCCGTGCGGCATGGAGTATGATTAAAAAAATCATTTTTATTAGGTGTAAAATATTATCTGAAAAAGAGCTGAAACCTTCTAAAAACATAAATCAATCAAATCCCTAACAACGCGTTTGTCGCCGAGACCGGCGCTACATCAGGAATTGGGATATAGAGAATTGCCGGGACATACAGTAATTCAAATTGTTTAAGCTCTTCTCATTGGTCGGCATAAACCAACCAATCAGAATAGGAGCGACAGTGACCCATTATAACCTATGGAGAAGTATGGACCAATCAAATGAAAAGGCGGACAGTTCAAAATACAGTAAAAAAGGCAGAAAAGAGCTGATTGGTTGAGCCCAGGCGGCAGATATGAATCCACCAATCATATGTAGTGTGTCTATTTTGAATGGAGAAAGAAGGGCGCGATAGAAGGGCGCCCTAAAAGTTATTGTCTATGGGAAATATTTTAGTACTGTGATTAGTTGGGGGGAAGAGGGGCTCGTCCAGATTAGCCAATCAGCAGCTGAGCTACCTTCTCATAGAGTTCTATGGGGAAAAGAAATGCAGAGCGAGCTCTGTTTTGATTGGCTCAGTTAAAAGTGCACGGTTATTTGGATCAATGGGAGAGCGAGTGACGCTCTTATGGGTTTTTTAATGCAATCTGGAATAAAACTGTACATGCCCGAAATAAAATGATAAGACTCACGAAGTTGTGTCGATCTCTACATAAAATGAACAATAATATGGGGGTAACGAAAAAAAAATATTAATTCAAGAAATTCATTTTTATTTCTTTATTTTAGTTACACCCATACTATTGATCATTGGCTAACGAAAATAAAGAAATAAAAATGAATTTATTGAATTAATATTTTTTTTTCCGTTAACCCCATATTATTGTTCATTTTATATACAGATCGGTACAACTTCGGGAGTCTTATCATTTGATTTCAGCCATGTACAGTTTTATTCCAGATTGCATTAGAAAACCCATAAGAGCGTTGCTCGCTCTCCCATTGGTCCAAATAACCACGCCTCTTTTAACTTAGCCAATCACAAACAGAGCTCGCTCTGCATTTCTTTTCCCCATTGAACTCTATGAGAGGTAGCTCAGCCGCTGATTGGCTAAGCTGGACGAGCCCCTCTTCTCCCCAACCAATCACAGTACTAGAATATTTCCCATACACAGTAATAACTTTTCGGGCGCCCTTCTATCGTTCCCTTCTTTCTCCATTCGAAATAGACGCACTACATATGATTGGTCGATTCATATCTGCCGCCTGGGCTCAACCAATTAGCTCTTTTCTGCCTTTTTTACTGTATTTTGAACTGTCCGCCTTTTCATTTGATTGGTCCATACATCTCCATAGGTTATAATTGTTCCCTGTCGCTCCTATTCTGATTGGTTGGTTTCTGCCGACCAATGAGAAGAGCGTAAAGAATTTGAATTACTGTATTTCCCGGCAATTCTCTATATCGCAATTCCTTATGTAGCACCGTTCTCAGCGACAAACGCGTTGTTAGGGATTTGATTGATTTATGTTTTTAGAAGGTTTCAGCTCTTTTTCAGATAATATTTTACACCTAATAAAAATATTTTTTTTTAATCATACTCCATGCCGCACGGCGCTAAGACCCGGGGTTTTTCTTCCCCCGGGGTTCATCTCCAAAAATTGAAAAACCAAACCCAAGCTCCCGCATTTTTGGGCCCAGGAAAGCCAAACCGCCCCTGTAAACCAAATAACTCTTTTCCTTTTCTGCAAAAATTGGAAAAAACGTTTTTTGGGGAATTTTCCCCCGGGCCTTTAAATTTTTGAGAAAATTTCCCCCATTGGGTTATAAGGGGTCCCTTTCGCTCCTATTCAAATTTGGCCAGGATTGCCAACCCCCTGCTTGCCCAACCCAACCACTCTTTTCTGCTTTTTACTTTTATTTTAAAACGGGTCCCCCTTTGATTTTGGTTTGGGTCAATACTTCTCCATGGGTTTTTATAATTTTTTCACTGTCCTCCATTCTTTTTGGCGGGTTTTCTGCCCCCAATGAAAATATTTTACAAAAATTTTAAATTTTCCCGAATTTCCCCGGCCAATTTTTCCAAAAATCCAAATTCCTAATGTAGCGCCGTTCTAAAATTTTGGGAAAAGGTTTTTTATTATTTTTTTTTAAGTAGGTTTCGGGCCCCTTTTTTCAAGAAGTTTTTTACACCAAAATAAAGGCGATTCTTTGATTCAACCCCTTGCCGAAACGGACATTTTTAATGATTTCTCCTTTTTTCCCCAAGCCTGTCTCGAATGGGAATACATTTTTAAGGCGCAGCCCCCTTCTGCGCCTGGGGTCCCCCCCCAACTGCCCCCACACCCCCTTGGCGGGGCCCGGGCGAACTTTTCCCCCATGAAAATGAGCGCCCTTTTTTGGAGGGCGAAAAATTGGGCGCAGTCCCCCTGCGCCAAAACCCGCACTGCGCCTCACACAACCCACAAGCAAAGGGCCCCCCCGGCGTGGGGAACTTACCAACCCCAGGGAAATGAGCCCCCCACCCCGGGCCCCGGGGTTTTTAAAAATGAGGCCCCCCCCCAAAAAAGGGGGAAAATTTTCACCGGAAAATTTGGCGAAAACATGCGCCACCGCCTTTGGCGAGATTCAACATGTCGCCCCAAAATTTTCCACACCTGCTCCACTATCCAAACCTCTACTCACCTCTTTGTGAAAACAAATTTAGGTTGGTCTAAAAATACTTCCTTAGAAAAAACCCAATCAGGTTTAAAGTCCAAAATAAAATATTAAAATTTCAGCCCCATACCCTGTAAAAATAGCCCCCCAAAAAGAATCCCTCAAAATTTTTCCCCACAAAGATTTTAAACTTTTTGGGGGCCCAAAAAATTTCCTAGGAAAAGATCTAAAACCCTTTTTTGGGTAGTTTGGGGAACCCCATTTGCTTTGTGCCAGTCCCGAGCACTATACCAGCCAACAGAGAATCTCTAAATTTTAAAGAAACCTTTATTTTTTAAAAAGGGGTTTTCCCTCACCTCATTTTCACGGGATTTTACGACTCACATTTCCCTTTTTTCAGGCTTGGGGTGGGTGTATAGCATGATTGGCATATCGGGCCCCCCCCTTTTTAGTTTTTTTTGTTTACAGTGACAGGGAGTTCTGGTGATTAATTAAGTGTTGTAGACATGGCTATGGGGCCCCTAAAGGTGAACCTTTCCTTTAAAAGCAAAACCCCCTTTTTGCAAGAGATAAGATTCTGCAGGGAGTGACTCACTATGGTCGGAACTGACTGACACATTTTAAACCCAATTTTATAAGAGACAGAAAAAAAGCGAAAACGGGGAATTTTCCAAACAAATAAAAGTTACACAAAAATTATTTTCCCACATCCTAAAGTTGGTTTTCCATTAAACAATAAATAACGAACCAGTAAAGTGAACCCCAGAAAAAAAAAAACCCTGTTCCCAAAAATGGGTGATTTTTCTTTTTTAATCATTTCACAATCCCCCAAATAATTGTAATAAAAAGTGATCAAAAGTTTCATGTATCGCATAATAATACCAATAAAAAACTACACATCAGGCCACAATAAAAGAGCTCTTCCCCCCCCCCCCCGATAAAAAGGGAAAAAACCCCAAAAAAAAAATTATGTCGCAAAAAAAAAGTTTTATTTTTTTAAAAGTACTAAAACAAAACCTAAATTCTACACATTTGGGGCAACATGTATGAACAGGGCTGGGCCAGATATCTAGCATCTTTACAGCCCGATATCCAGCGCAGCCCCGTTCATACATTTTCAAATCACATCAAATTGTCTAGTGCGAGAGGCAGGGCACAGTAGAACTTATGGCTTTGCTGTGGTATTTCTGGACGCATTACAGTCAGAACAGGCATACCACTTTCAAAGTGGTATACCTGAGTCCGAACTGTCGTGCAAGCGCTGGACTTCGCCTGATTTATGACCTGCTGTAGAGCGGGTTCAAAAATGAGGCGCATTCTATGCCTTTTTAATCACGTGAAATTTGTCGTGTAAACGCCACATTTCGTGCATGTCGTCCTTGGTATCACCAGAATCATACAGACCAGCAGAATACAGATAGTATGTCAACTATACCAAACGTCGAACGCTATAAAAACGAGGATAGCACAGTAAGGTTTTTTTTTTACCCATTCCACCCCACATATAATTTTTTTTTCGATCTCCCAGTACATTATATGTTACAGTCAATGGTATCATTGAGGGGAGGAAAATACAAACGCCGCGAAAAAAAAGGCTTTGTTGGAATGGGATGAAACTGAATATATGTCTAAGGCTCTCTATATTATTTGTTCTTGTCCATATTTACATATGTTTATTCTATACTAATTGTCATTTGTTTCTTAGTAATATGACTACTTACTTGATTATAAGGAAAAGAGACTGTCTGTGAAACACCATAGTGGTAGGTACCAGTCTATCCTTCATGCCTTTATGATATTTCCATGTTGCTTAGTTTTACCTTGTGCTCTGAATATCTGCCTGCCTGCATCTCTTCTGGTTTTATATGACACTTATCTTCTATTCACATAATTACTTTTATTTTATCCCCTTTCTGTTTTTTTAACATATCAAATTGCTGCTTTCCTTTTCATGCACCTTTATTAGCATTACAGACTATAGTACCACTCTTGGTCCACTAGGTCCTTTTTCCCCTGACCCCAATATGCCCCGTACCCCCCCCCATTTAAAAAGTTGCTACATGACTAGAGCAATACCTGACTTCTCTGACAAGCACGGTATATTAAAGGGGTTTCCCCAAATTTAAAAGGCTTTTTTCAAGTTTTTTTTCCCCTTTCTTGGGCCGGGGTATAATGATTTAAGGGGTTAGCAGTCAAAGCTCTTAAAAATTTTTAAAACCCCCTTTTTTCCCTGATGGACGTTCATAATAATTATTTGGTTTCAATTTTTTTTTTCCCCTTTGCCCTTTAAAGCCATAATTTTTTTCATTTTTTTCCACCACAGAGTATGAGGCTTTTTTTTTGCCGATGACTTTTTCCATTGGTGTTATTCATATTACCATAGAATATACTGGGAGTAGCAAAAAAATCCTAAGTGGGGTAAAATGTGAAAAAAAATGTACTTGTGCTATGTTTGCGGGAGATTTTAAAAAAAAAAATTCTGTAAAAATGATGTATTATCTGTATTCTACAGGTTCATACAAATCTGCCAATACAAAACAGGTATGGTTTCCGTTATGTTTTGGTACTCCACTCCATTCCAAACATTTTCTATTTTTGAAATTTGTGCTGTGGTACCATTTTGTGTGACCAATAACCTTTTTGTACAAACATCTACAGCCGTCAGTGTTTTTTGCGGGCTGAAGTGTACTTTTTAATGCTAGCAGTTTGGAATGGATGCAACTTTTTGTTTCACTTTTATTTACAAATTTTATAGTATGTGAAAATTTACCGAAAACACACTATTTAGCATTTGAATGTTTTTTCTTTCTGTCTACGGTTTCAGAGATACTGGGTGATATTATATTTTAATAGATCGTATTGTTTCAAAAGCGTGATGCAAAGTTTGTGTTTACGTTTTTTTTTAATTTTATTTTGTTTATTTGTAAAATGCCCGAAAAGGAGATGATTTTGAACATTTTATTGCTTTTCTATTTTTTTACACTTTTAAAACATTTATTTTATTTTAATTTATACATTTGATCCCTCTATCTTTTTTTCTTTTGGGGCGCTTCACCATCTAGGGGGTAGCGATAATTTCATATAGCCTAATGCATTGTATATACCAATTTGCATTTCGGGATGTACCAAAGATGGACGGTTTCCCCTCTTTCCCTGCCTGGCGGACGGGCAGTGGGGGAAATCGAGATTACACATTGCAGTGATGGAAGCTTTACAAGGCTTCCAGCTGCCATGTCAGCAATCGGAACCCTGCGAGTTCTCACTGATCGCAGTGAGGAAAAACCCTCATTTCTCATTGATTTAAGGTGCCGCGGCCATCTTTGCCACGGTGTCTAAGGGATTAAACAGCAAGGGGGGCTGCGGCGCCCCCCCCAACGCTGTAAACACCGGATGCTAGCTGCAACTAGCTGCTAACACCCGGCGGCTGTGTAGCTGTTTCAAAGCTGCTTATAGGCATCAGCATCCTATGTTGGTAAGGGGTTAAAGGTCTGCTAATTACTCTGGCATGAGAAGGGTTTATATATATCTTAAATCCAGGGAAGCTTCATAGTTAAAGTAAATAAAAGTTATTAGTCTCCTTTGTTTGTTAGATCTGATATTGTTAAAACTCTAAAAGCGGCAGCAGTTCACTGTGTGCTGTTGTCATTCTGCTTATCACATATAGGAAAAACAGCAGGCGAGGAGCCGGGCTGTGCGGTTGGTAACCTAGAGAAACCTGAGTACACTTAGAGCTGACAAATAACTTTTATCTCAACAAAGAAAAATAAACAAAGCAGTATACTTAGAAAACATCTTCATCTACTGTTCCCTACATGCTGAAAGCTAATATTTGTAGAGAGACAACCTCTTTAAGTCATGTATCCATATTGCCTCCATTCCCACCTTTGGTGATTGCATTACTTCTTCGTCGATCCTCTGTGCCCTATTACTTATCTCCACTGGTGTTGCTTTTTCTACTAAGCCTGCATGATACGCTCTCAGCCCAAAATTGGGGATTTTATTAGTGTGCTTTGCTGCTTCTTTAACATCCACAAGACAAAGGGTGACTTGTATGTATTTTGGCACCCAGACGACAATTATTGCGTGCATTTGTAAATAAATTACCCCAACTAGTATAGAATGCGCATGAATTTTATCAACTGTGATACTGCATGGTCATTGATTAGGCGTTTCTAGCTCCCAAATGAAAAAATTCAGGATTAGGTAACCAATTTTAAATTGGGACTACCGTTTCCAGCAGTTAGTGTGCTCAGTTTTACCAATTCCTCAGTCTTAAATGTGTAGAATCTTTGGTTGTAGGTACGACTAACAAAGCAATGCCACAACATCTTATGCTCTTTACCAAAGTGCATCGGGCACACTATAATGTGCCTAATTTTTGAGTGGGCTTGATTAGAAATCTAGAGAACAGGGCTGGCGCAGCGCCCGCAGCCTCCGCGTACAACTATTTGCTAATTGTTAGATATCCATATTTGAACTATTCATATTTACAACCACATTCTATTTACATAAAGGTTTGTTTGACTATGTATTTGTCCCAAAGTTGAATTTTCATACACTTTTTGCTTATAAATTTAGATTTAAACTAAAGTTAATCTCTTTAGTATTGGTAGCAAAACAATAATCTGGTGTCTTTGTCTGTGAACTTGCCGAGGAAGGAGATTAAATAATTTTCTTAAAAATGAAGTATAAATCTTTTCATCTGGTCTTTTATGTCAATCTCATTAATTTGCTGTTGTAATTTGTGTTGAACGATCACGGATCTGAGACAAAGTTAAGATAATACGTATGATCTTCATGATTTTCTCAACTGCAAGCCGATCCGATCTTTTTAAGGTTGATCTGAGTAAAAGTCGAGATTGAGACGTGCATTCAATGGGCCGTGCCATTTTTACTTTCACTGTAAGCTGCTTTCTGCACATTTGGCGGCCATCCAATCAGTGCACAGCACAGTGGGGAGTCAGAAATGTCACCACTGAGGGTGTAGGGACCTATATGGCTGCTAATATTCAATTTACCCTGTTATATGTATGTCACTGTATTTCATGTTGTACGCAAATATACGCAGTTCATGATAGTACTGAACGCACAAGATTCTTGTTTGTAGTATGCTCTCTGTTAGTTACAGGCACACTATTTTTCAAGCGATTTTATCGCCTACAACAACCGCTGCTAGTAGATTACGTAGGGTTGGAAGTATCACACCATTAGGGAATCATAGTCAGCAAATGTTAGTGATTTTTACTGATTGCTGACTGCATCTTTCACATCTTTATATCTGAGTGACCAAAAGTTATTACGTGTTCTAGTTTTGGAGGGACAGCTAGTGCAGAGACTCCATAGGAAATCGCTCTAAAAAATTAATCCCTTTGATATTCTGGTTCTTGCTGACAAATTGATTCCGTGACCAAACGCTTCAATATCAATATTTGCTTTATTGAAAATGGAGACGAAATAGAGGTGGTAATGCGAGCAAGGAAGGGGCGTATTATGCTGAGCTAGGGTTCTGAGACAAGGCAATCATTTCCAGTTCCTCAGGAAACACACAAGCAAAGCATATCGTCAGTCGCTTGCACCGTAAGGCATTGTCATCGCTTGCGTCAGTTCCCACTTGAATCTCAAGAACTGAAGAGCTGCATGATCTGATCTTCTGTGGTAAACACACCCCATTCATCAGTGGTTTTACCTCTTTTCCCTCCAGTCAAGGCATCAAATGTTATATCTTCGTACATCATCTGTCAATCCTGAAGCAAACACGGTCCATAATATCACCAATAATCAGACCCAGCTCTAAAATAATCACTTTTATGAGAGTTCTTTGATGTTCACAATATGTTGGGAGTCAGAAGGCCATTTCAAAAGATCAAAGAGCCAAAGAGGATGATTTTGTATGCTCTGATGCCAATCGCTGATGACACTCTGAGAAGCGAGAAAGGAAGTGGTCCATTGGAAAGAGAATCCGAAGCGGTCGCAGCATTCCTCGCAGTGCTTGTGGCTTCTAGCCGTAGCTTGAGGGTGTTAGATGTCAAGGAATAGGAAGTCACTGCGACCGTGTTGATAGATGACATTGCGGATTCCAACGTGGTATTATTGAGTCAGCAGCTGGCGGAGTGTATATACAGTGGAAGAGAGAGTGGATGGGCTGTGTCAGTGCAGCTACCAGGGCATCCAGAAAGGGATGGAGGACATTAATCACATCAGCGTGGTAAGTGTTGGCGAGGGGGCAACTACGCTACTAGGTTTTCCACAGCGAAGAAGTTCACAGGGACTGAGAAGCCTGAGCTCAATTCGCAGCCACGACTTGATCTTATGCAGATTTCTCCGGTAACACATCAGTTAGAGGAAAGAATCTAAAGAGTGTTAAAACACTCACGAGCTATGAACAGGCAAATGCATGTAAGCATGATTTGCTGTGGAAGACGTCCCATTTGGAGAAAAAAGCCAACACCAGGTCGGGTCTTCCAACCACGTGGAAAATATGTCTTCCCTCTCTCCTCCGCCTCTTCCTAGCCCAAGCGGTGCTCTGCTGCCAATGTTAAGAGCAGATCATGAGCAAGCTCTATACCCAGCTCCCAGATAGTGTCGCGCCAATTCCCAACACAGCAACACAGCTACACCTTCCCCCCCTGGTGTGACCTGTATGCCGTTCAGCAGCAGAAACGATTTACCCTCCCCCACCACATCAGCAATCCAAAGCCAAAGGTCCTGCATGTCAGCAATTGCAGGCTGTTGGCACTCTTGGAAATTCTGTTGCAATTTCGCTGGTGGACACAGGTTCCGGCAACATCTAGGTCCTGGCATGCCTACCAAGACTCAGATGCCAAGCAGGCATTTCTTTTGCAGAAAAGTTGTCATTCGACCCTGGCCCTGCCACATTGCAGAATACAAGATCTCTATAGCGAAGTTGGCGTGCATCTGTCGTCCATCACAAGTCACTATTCACTATCGACACATGGATTTATTAAGCTCGGTCAAGGGCGCGTTACTCATCTCAACTAACTGTCCACTGGGGTGGAGTTGGGGGATGAACTGTTGCCTCTGGGTGATGGGTCTCAGTATCTTGGCGGGACACTCTTCCACATGTTGGGATGGTGAGAGTCTATCCCCTCATCAAAAGGGTCGCAATCACGTGCCAAGAGAAACCAGGCCGTTTTACAAATTAATTTGTTTTGGAGACTGTCAACAGACTGGTCAAGAGCTGTGGATGGCACTACATACTCAGACCGACCAGTGGATGGGTGCTAAGATCCTAGCGCCAGGAAAAAATAGGTAGTGATGGTGACAACCGGAATGAATCTCCTTGTACCCTTATGCTTCGGTCCCTAGACCTTACGCAACATCCCTTGCCTGCACACACGTCAAATGATCTGTTGCGCAGAAATTCTCAAACGCTACATGGGTCGTTGTGTGTTTGCCTGCTGGAAGGCTCGAGGTCCTATAGCTTACATGTCTGGCATTCACACCCTGCTTCGGCCAACGATTGTTGGTAGTGTCGCAGCATCAAATCGGGGCCTACCCAATCATAGTTTATTTATGTGATATGGCAACACACTGGAATTCAACCATCCACATGCTCAGCCATTGATGAAAGCAGCGTAATGCGACTATACAGTATGAAGTGTTGCAATGGAAATTTGTGCAGTGGGACGTGGACCTCATAGGTGTTGACCATAAGAGTGGTGGCAGGGGGAAAGGAACTCTCTGTACCATCCTTTATGTTTTGAAGACAACAACCACAAAATGGTCAGTCTGGATGATTGGCATTGTCAGCCATGACCATTGTGGGTCATTATTTTTAATCTACCACAAGCATGAAGTACCAGTCATGCGGCAGCAGGTCCAGCTGGTGGATGGAGGAGGAGGAGGTACACAGTTGTGGACAACAGATCTTACTGTGGAGAACGTTTAAAATGTCCGACTGTTTCCCTTTATGTATACGTTCTTTAGACGTGGTTCGAGGTCCAGTGTGGTGTAGGATAGCAGTTCAGTCTCACAGAGTAGATGGAGCATGAGGCTAGCCTGGGCTTGGTGCTGATAGGATGAGGAAGTGGGGAGGCTGAGTGAGGGGTACCCCGAATTTCCTTCAGTGGTAAGAGGTTGGCCACTAGATTACAGGGGTGGAGGCAGGAAGAGTAGGAAGATTGGTTAGTGCCCCTCCACCTCGTGGCTTGGCGGAGATCCCGGGCAGAATCTCAACATGAGTGCTTGGGCTGGCTGATTACCAGCATAATTATTCTACACATAGAGCATTTCAATATATGAACAGCACTGAATGGGTGGGTCAAATCCGTTGATCACGTTATAATCAAAGTGAGCGTTTCGTCCATCCACACAAATTAACAAAGTAAGAATGTAGAATTGGAGTCAGTGTCAATTGTCAAACTCAGAGATATCTTTGCAAGTTCTTCTTCCAATTCTAATGTCACGATGGACAAACTGAGCCTCTCGCAGTAGTTTGGCAAGTAGCGCCTGTCAGTTCAGCTAGCCGCAGCAAGCAGGGAGTGTACGCAGAAGCCTATGGTGGTGACATTTGGAAATCTCTTTTTACCTCACTCAACTAACACTGCAATGAAGGACAGCATTCGGGACACACAGAGACCACTTAAAACCATGGTTCATGACTACTTGCGGTCAACCCTGTGTTTTGGATGGTTGGGCACCTTCTCGACTTCTGGGTGTCCAAACTGGGTGTCCAAATCTGTCTTTCCCCTGAGAATGCAGATTGTTTGACATGTATCAAAATGAATCAAGCGTGGATCTCTGAGATTTTGTTATGCCACACGTTGCTGCATGTTACAGCCTAGAATAAACTGTATCGCCAGTTTTTTTAACTATTTGGGATAATACACTTTCCTCCAAGTCATCTTATTAACATCCAGTATTCATCATAATCTGTCATTAGTCAGTCTGCTTTATGTCAATCTTATAAGATTTATGGGCCCCATTAACAGCCAAATCAAATGGGACCTAACACCCATTACTTGTCTCATATTTTTAACATATTTGTGGGCCCTTTTTGATTAGTGGACGCATCATGAGAGAGTAATGTCCTATTGCGACCCTGGCGTAGCAGATAGTTAGATTAGTGGGGGTGGGGGAGTTGTTACAGCAAGTTATGGAAAATATATGACACGACATAATTGAGGGGGGGGTACAGCAAGCTTAGGAAATCATAGACAAATATAGTAAGAGATTTTGATATTGTTGGCTGCATCGTTCCATCATTTATTTCTGAGGGCTCAAAGTCCATTTCTGATCTGTTTTTGGGGTCCAGCTTTGCAAGAAAGACACAATTAGATACTCTTTGCTTTACTACAGTCAGCGCTTTCACACAATAAATTTAAGTTATTGAATGGTCTAGATATTTAATTTTTTGCTGGTTGGTGGTCATGCTATCTGTAGATCAAACCAATTTAGTAATATGGATCCTTTTGTTATATAACTACTATTTGTTTCATATTCATATTTTAGTACTATCAGAATAATTTTATTGCAAGTATGTCAAAAAAGGTTATGTTGGTGGTTTGGTGGTCATTGATTACTGTTTGGAAAGATAACGTAAGTAAATTGTTCCGTATAGAGAAATCTTTATTTCTGTTTTACCAAACAGTTCTTCTTTGTGTTTTGACCTCTTGACCATTATACAGTTACTCGTTCGGATAATTCACAAATGCCCTCAAGCAAACAGTCAGAATGGGCCCGGACGTTGTATGCCTTAAGACACAAGGGCACTAGTCTGGCACTGCAGGATATGAGTCCATGTGTGGGCGTAGTGTGTTACTGTTGATAGCCTTTGTTGCGTTTGGTCCCGGCTCTATGCAGTATTCACTAAAGTCACCTGTGTAGTTCTGGGATTTTACTCACGATCTTGTGATCATTTTGAACCTCCAGGGGAGAGTGGATCAAGCCGTGCGAGCCACAGGATAGAAGGAAGATTATCAAGGTCTTGTATGTCTTCATTTCCAAAATATTGCTCCAAAGTTGATGTCTTCACAACCTAAGCTTGTGGACTATTGCAGATTCAGTCTTCCACAGCCCGGTGGCTGCGGCGACAATTTTGTTTCATCGGTGTCCCTTCGACAGCTCTTTGTTCTTCACATAGTGAGTTTGGTGTGTTGAATGAGGTTGTGGCATAGGAAATTGGCTGGAGGTCACATATTTCAACTTTTAGCACCAGGGCTCATGAATCTTCAAAGTTACGCCTAATGCTGCAGTTTTGTGTCACATGGGTATATTGACGGTGGTAGCAAGAAACTTCCCAACAGGGATAATTGAGGTTTTATCTGACAGGGGTTGTAGTTATAGGGGGTGCAGCAGAAGTAGCTGCGTACGGGCCTGACATCTTTGATGGGGCCAAAAGACTCTTTGAGGGCACAAAAGATGGACTCGTATTTGAATTGGGCACGATGGTTACTGGCTCACGGCGGTGTCTATTGGGCACTACTTGTTAGGGGCCCTAATCATAAAGTGGCCCACCTGATTATTTAAAAAACTAGTAATGGGTGGGGCGACCCATTTGATTTAAGCACTGCATGGAGACTGAAATGCGTTATATAGATGACGGATGGCAGTCTAGCTACCCACTTCTCCCCTTTAACTACGCCTTGCTAGATGATCTCTATGTTCCACGTATGGGATGTTCTTGCTGCCACCATATATTATAACTGTTCTTCGGGCCATGGTGCATTAAGGTCAATTTGGGGCTCATGCCAGTTATCCTGTGCTTTTCCATCTCCGATGTCTTTTATGTGTCAATCTGGGGCCGTAGCCGCAGATTCCGCTGCTACCTTCTATAGATACTCTGTCTATTTTTCTGTTAGCCATGAAAGGAATGAAGGATTTTAGAATCATACAATTTGTTCTGTGACTTCTTGGTGCCCTCTAATTTTCTTTCTATTTTCCTTCAGAGATCGACTCGACCGTCGATTAGATCTTCTCAAAAATCGAGAATTGACTCGATCTCGATCTTTTTAGGGATTGCTTAACACTAGTTGTAATAAAAAACAGCCAAAAAACAGGTAAGGGAGGGAAAAGATAAGCTTATAACTTAAGCATTGTTTTTATTCTCACAACAGTATAATAATTGATAATTAAAAATAAGAATCCCCAACTGGGATGTGCTTGTCATGCCATGGACATTAAAACTGAATGCCCACAAGCCAGTCGCTATCCAAAGGACTTCTCAGTCTAAAAATCTTACAGTCCTGCCAGCCTATTTCTTCTCTGAGGTTGGGTGAGGGTAAAAAACTGGAAGGGGGATGGTTTTGCTGTTTTCTGAAAGAATAAACCGCATTGAAAGAAATTGTAACACTACTTTCCCAGGAAAGAAGGAGATAAAGTGCTCAACTACCACCACTAGAAGCTGCTACTTACCCATTCTGTTAGCTGTGGTTATAGCTAACAGAAAGAATAGTTTAAAAAAGAGATTTTAGTTTTATTTCCTCAAAAGGCTTTACCATAAAATACAATGAATGTTTTTTGACCTCTTAACTTCCACCCGCTGACTTTTGACGTCAGCATCTGGTCGTTCATCTGCAGCAACGTCTTTCGACGTTGCTGCTGAAATTGGGGTTGCCGGCGCCCGGAAGCCATAGCAAGCTCATGGGGGAGGGCTGTAACGTCCACAGCCCTGTTCTCAGCACAGCCTCTGTAAGATCTCCCACTCCGACCACTTTACCTTGATTGCCAGCGGTCATGACCGCAACACTATCAAGGCTCTATCCCTTGCTAGTTGGGTGATAAGGACCTTCGGTGACTCAACCAGGAGCCGGTAAATGGTTGCACATGTCAGCCATGAGGAACTAGAGAAGCCCCAGGGCTGAATGTTGTAAGAAGCAGCAAAATCAAGGTAGTAGTGTGCAAACGCTTGCTCAATGCCTGTTGTAAAAACGGACTAACATGATAATGTATTAGCATATATTAATATGCTAATATGTTAAATTATTTTTAATAAAATTGTAAATACAGTTATCCCCTTCCTGGGACTTAAAAAAAAAAGTTATAACAACATAAAAAGTGTAGAAAAAAATTAAAATAAAATTAAATAATAAAATAAAAATAAATATTTAATAATAAAATAATTGTGCGTGCAATACACTAAAACACCCTACACATATTAGGTAACTTACTCAGGACTGTAATAGACTGTAATAATTAATCTAAAAGTTATTAAGTGTGAAGTTGAATGGTGTTTCAAAAAAAATGAAAAAAAAAAAAAATTGAAATAAATTCTGGAATTCATTTAAAGTGCAGGCTTAAACGATTCCCTCAAAAGTTCAATTAGTCCTGAATAAAATGAGGCCTTGTAAAACTGCGTCATTGAAAAAATTTAAAAAAGTTGAAAGTTGCGACTTTTGAAACGCAAGGAGGCAAAAACTAAAAAAGAATGCTGGTCATTAAGTACTTTTCAGGCATTCGGCTTAAGGGGGTAAAAATACAGTTATATCCCATTAAAGGAGTTGTTCTCCACTTCAGGCCTTTCAAGCCTATTCAGTGTGTCTGGCAACTTGGATTTTTGATTCCAGGGGCTGTTGCTCTCTTGTCATGCCTCTTCTCCTACCTTCCCACTCCCCTCAGCACACAGACAGCTCTCTCCTATGACCTGCAGTATAACTTCTATACAGAGGGGGTGGAGGAGGGGGTTGCTGCCGGGTTAACCCTGTGTGTGCCTGCTAGGTTGATCTGGCGCGTCACTGCTGGATCAGCTGCACTGTGCATGTGGCTGAGCTCTTGTGCTGCTCTCCTCTCCACAGAGTCAGGAGACAGGAGAGGGCTGATCTATGAGTGTGGAGCCAGAGGTCTGTGAAGCTGTGTATGCTAATCGCAGAGCAGGGGTGATGTAAAGGTTCCTATACCCCCTGCTTAGCATACAAATCTCCACGGACAGCTCAAGCAACAACAAACAAACCCTGTCAGCACAGACACAGGGCAGCTGTGAAGTGTGTTACTATAATCATGATGTGTCACTAATACAGCAGAGCAGGAAGGGATATGAACTGTTCACATACCCCCCTGATCTGTTCTATTAGTATAGTCAAAGCTCCACAGACACATCATGATTATAGTAACACACTTCACTGCTGTCACATCCTACTGACCACAGATCAGCTTCACCTCTGCTCTCCTCAATCTGTGTAGAGAGCAGGAGGGAGCAGGCACACACAGGGTTAATCCAGGCAGCACAGCTACACAGACACAGAAGCCAGAGCCCTCCCCTACAGAAGCATCACATGTGGCCTCATACTGTGCGGGAGGGGCTCTGTGCTCAGAACTGTATTGAGAAGCTGATGAGTCACCAGCACTGACAGCCAGTGAGATAAAAATCAACAGGTCGGCTGCTATAGTGATTTGAGGAGCTGATGGACTCCTACTACCAGGGATAACTCAAAATCAGTAGGACATTTGTAATGAACATATATTGCAAAGCTGCTTGTTTTTTAAAGATCTTTTAATTAAAACCCAATCATTGCAGCGAGACAACCCCTTTAAGCTAACAGTCTCCTTACTTTAGAAAATGACTCAAACTATTGACTGCTTGGTCCTAAAGTAAACTGATATCCAAGAAAAGTAGTATTACAGCTATCTGAGCTTTGATGAAACTATGACTAAGGCCGTTGTCAAATCTATCTTGTAGAAAGTCGAGTACCTTTCCCTCAAGATGGGAGGAAGGATCAACTTCCCTGGATCTGAACCAGACTTGATGTGTTTGCTGTGTAAATTACCTTATTCTTAGAGTAAGAGATTTGTGACCTTATCTTATAGGCCTCTGAAACTTAGTAACGTGTGATCAATCTTCAAGCTGTCAGATTGAACATATTTGAATTCTGGTAGGGGGTTCAAAGACAACAAGTTCTGCATTGGGAGGAGAAGACTCTTGTAAGTTTCTCAACTTACCTGCATGATTTGGGAAAACCATGAACTTCTGGGCTAAAACTGGGTTTAGGTTGTGCCGGAAGCCTGGTCCTTCTAACAAAACAAAACAATAAATGTCTAGGATACAATCAAAAACAGCTCACAGAAAGAAAAACTAAATCCCAGTTATGAATACTTAAAACCACACTTTATTGGTATAGATATTAAAAATATACACTCAAACAGCAACCAAAGAGGCATGCAGCACCTTATGAATATCAAATCCTTTGGGTAATATTCCAGAACCCTATTCAAACTACATTATCCCACACACCAAGAATAAACAATACCAGAATATATATCATGGATCTACTCATAGTCTTGTAGTCCTTCTCTCCACAATTTTCACAAATAGTGCAAGGATAAAGGATAAACAGAGAGGGTCCAAATAGCTGAGTAAGGAAAAAACCAATATCCCTGTTATATGCCTATCCAAGGAGGAGCACCCGTCCTGAAAAAGAACGACCCCTCCTATGATTGGTCACCCAAAACACCCTTACAAACCAAAACGGGCAAAACCCCTTATCTCGTTATGGGAAAAATTTAAACCCCTCATATAAAAGAAATAATTGTTGAACGTCCCTGGTCCTGTCTAATCGTCAATACCCTGGATATCACGATAGGTTCAAATCAAGATGTAGGCCAGCAGAAAGCTTAATTAAAATGAAAGATCTTCCACAGTAAAGTTTGTAAGTCTTGTTCAGGGAATAAAAGTTAATACAGAGTCTACTTAGGCAGCTCCACTTCCTCAATTTTGGTTGAAGGTTTCCTGATCCAAGGACCACTCCTCCAATACATCTGGTTCTGGCTCAACTGATGAGCCAGAATGTTTAAGGTGCCCCTTATAGAAGCTGCTGACAGGTGAGCTCTTGGGGGAATTCAACCGATGTTACTAATATACATTATGGTTGATGGGACTCATTCCTCCAATATTCTTTATAGCTACCTTAAGGCGACGATAAGGGATTTATTATAAAAAACACTCAACAGTTCAATTAACATAGGCTATATTTAGACACATTTTTTCTGGGATATAGCATACGTGAATTCTTTGACAGTTTTACAAATTACAGAGAGGACAGAAAAATTTAAAAGTTTAAAAAACTGTAGAGTTACGAAGTATACAACCTCACCCGGCCACTTTTTTAGGGACACCCCGCTAGTAAGGTTGGGCCCCCTTTTGCTTCAAAACTGCCTCAATTCTTTGGCATAGATTCCCAAGGTGTTTCAACGATGCTCAATTGGTACCCAAGGGGGCCCCAAAAAGGGCCAAAAAAATTTTCCCCCCACCCCTGACACCACCCCACCCGCCTGAACCGTTGATACAAGGGGGGATGGATCCATGCTTTCATTTTTTGATGCCAAATTCTGACCCTACCATCCGAATGTCGCAGCAAAAATTTGAACTCACAACCCGGCAACGTTTTTCCAATCTTCTACTGTCCCTTTCGATGACTTGGGGAAATTGGAGCCTCAGTTTCCCGTTCTTTGCTGAAAGGGGTGCACCCGGGGTGGTCTTCTGTGTGTACCCATCTGCCCTCAAAATTCGCCGTACTGTGCGTTTAGAGATGCCTTCTGCCCACCTTTTGGGTTTTAAAGGGTGGGGTATTTGAGTCACTGTTTCCTTTTTATCAGCTCGAACCATCTGCCCATTTCCTTTGACCTCTGGCACAACAAGGCATTTCCGCCCACAGGACTGCCGCTCACTGGATGTTTTTTCTTTTCGGACCATTCTCTGAAAACCCCTAGAGAGGGTTTGTGCGTGAAAAACCCCGGAGTCGCAGTTTGAAATACTCAGACCAGCCCTTCTGGCACCAAAACCCATCCCGTTCAAGGCACCAAATCCCTTTTTCCCTACTGATGCTGGGTTTTTGAACTGCGGGATTGTCTTGACCATGTCTACATGCCAAAATGCACTGAGTTGCCGCTTTGGATTGGCTGTTAAAAATTAAGTGTTAACGAGCGTTGGCGGGGTACCTAATAAAGGGGCCCGGGAGTGTATACATGTTATTATTGGGGAAAAAAAATTACGGCAGCACAAAAAGAAACAAATCACTTATTGATAGGAATGTAATATATATAGCACACCATAAGACTAACCTATCATAAAATACAAAGAATACTTTTTGAAGAAACCAAACACATAAAAATACATAAAAAATATAAAGAACACTGTGGTACATAGCCTCTAAAGAAAAGAATACCACAAAAAATAATATCTAAATATGTCTATTATGATTAATATACAATATATAGCCCAATATCGGTTGACTTTTTCTTTATTTTTTATGCATTCTTATGTGTTTTGCTTTTTCAATACATATTATTTCTTTTTTTATAACTTTCATAAGTTTGTAACTTTTTTGTTGTACTGTTATTATACTGATATATTAAATTTTCTAAATGCTGTACAGTCTTTTTGATGCAGTTACATAAAACATGTAATGATGAACTCTGAAGAAGGATTAGAGACTACAATGATAGGTTTGGTATATTATCTGAATATATTTAACCTGGGATTAAATACTTGAACATAATGGCACAAATATTACCTTTGGGATATATAGAAACATACATAATATAACATCTATTTTAACCTTGTAGAAATTAAGTATTGAGGACAAAAACCCTGTCCAGGTAGATTTTGATGATATAACAAACATCTTTGTGTAGAAACCCAAAAAAATTTTTACATTCTAGCCATAAGGACTGCATTTTGCAATCATCATCCAGTTAAATTGAAGCATGCTTGTAAACAGATTACATCTGGTAGAATTTGAATGTTTTAGGTAATATGTCTTTCTTCAGCCCTCAATCTGTCCAAACATTATTCCCCATGTTATTGGCTATTGTGTAATGCATAATTTAGGACATTTTGATATTCCACTCTCATTCATCTACAGCGTCATTACAACTATATTATTGCACTGATTACCATGTATTTTTTTTATAGCAAAACAGCAACATAAATATATGCTGAAGCCCTAGCGCAGCGGTGCTAGAAGCCACAAAACTCCTTTATCTGCAGCAACATCTCTAGATATTGCTGTATATTTATGACCTGCAACGCACCACATCTATAGTCGGTGGGCAGTTGTTAAGGAGTTAATAAATGTATATATTTTGTTTAAATTTAAACTCTTTGCTGTGTGTCTCTATATTTTTCAACTTGTTATTGGATCTGGTGCTATATTCTAAAAGTACAATTGACATGAAATTATCCCCAGATATCTGTAAAAACTAGGCAAATAAATCAAACCGTAGATGTTCATAAATTATGTGTAATAGAAGGAAATTACATAGGGAAAAGTATTGAACACATGGAGAAATAGAGGTTCAAAAAGCCATGGAACATCATGACACCTGCCACTTAGTGAAAAATAATTTCAGCTGGTTCAAGTGATGGTCTACAAAAAGGTGTCTCATTACCAAGGTGCCACTCAAGAAACAACTCATGGTGGGTAAAACCAGTGAGGTGTCTCAAGACCTTCGCAACCTTATTGTTACTAAACATACTAATAGCACTGGTTACGAAATAATTTTTAAAACTACTTAAGGTCCAAGTGAGCAGCACTTTTGGGGCAATAATCTGGAAGTGAAAAGAACATAATTTCACCATAAATTGGCCACAAGCATGTGATTTCAGACAAAGGAATGAAAATTATTTTCAGAGGAGTTGTCCAAGAGCCAAGGACCACCTTTGATGAGCTACAGAAATACCTAGACTCAGCAGGTACAATTGTTTCAAAGAAAACACAAAGTAATGCACTCAACCTCCATGGCCTGTATGCACACTCACCACGCAAAACTCCATTGCTGAAAAAGAAAGCATGTTCAGGCACATTTAAAGTTTGTTCAACAAAATTTACCTGTGAACTCTTTGGATGCTGAAATAGACACCATGTTTGGAGGCCAAAAGCCACTGTATATCACCCCAAAATTACTACAGCAACAGTGAAGTTTGGAGGTGGGAACATTATGGCATGATGCTGTTTTTCACCAAATGGCAAGGGAAAACTTCATATAAGTAAAGGAAGGATGAATGGACAAACTCTCAGTGGGTTTTAGAGAATGAAACTACAGCTGCTAGAATGGCACGGCCAATCACCTGACCTGAATTCAATAGAAAATCTATGGAAAGAACTAGAAACATAAGTTTCTCCTGTAAAATAAAGCTCTTATTTCACTGTAAAAAAAGAAGTTGTGTGAACATACACTTACACAGAGAGTTGTTAGGACAACTCTAAAGATCTTTTAACATGCATTGAGTGATTACAAACATTCGTATGAAATTTTAATTTTAAATCATTAGCAAGAGTAAACATTCCTCTGATCAGCTGTCAAACCAGCAAACTTGGCCATATGCATGCTTTTTGGTCAATAACACATGTAGTGGTGTAGCTACAGAGGTCACAGTGTTCTCACTTGTGACAGGTCCCCCTTGCCACTCAGTCGCATCACTGGGTCACATAGACAGCGATCACAGCCATCTGCATGGTGCAGGCAGCAACTGAGGCTGAATGGTGATGCAATGATGTCATGTATGGTCGTAATACACAGTCTGCAGAGCCAGTGTACACTGGTAGTTACCACTATATGTTTACTGTATGGTGGTAATATACAGTCTGCAGAGCCTGTGTACACTGGTATCTATCACTATTGTATGGTCATAATATACAGTCTGCAGAGCCTGTGTACACTGGTTCAACCACTATATGGTAAAAATCAAAAACCACAGGGTATTATGGGTGGTAATAAACAGTCTGTAGTGCTGTGTGGCGTCCCGGAAGTGCGGGAGCGCATGCGCGTGAAACCGGTAGGCTCATCGTGAGGTTCCGTGGACACACAGGTGAGTGCACTTCGTTTAAGGTATCTAAGGTGATAGGATGTACCTGTATGTATGCTACGACTAAGGGCTTTTTGCAGCCTGAAACGCGTCAGCGGTTCAGGCAACCATGTACTGGTTTTAATGTACTCACTGTTTTTCTAATAGATTTCTAATAAAGGCGCTTGGATTTATTCTTACCGGAGTTGCTGGCAACAAACTTTTTTGGTGCTATCTCAAATTGTGTCTCCCAGATCACAGCCGTGCAGCCCGGATCTCTTGGTATGGTGAGCTGGCGATTTTTGCTTTCCAGTTGTATTGCATGTCGAGCCTGTGTACACTAGCATCAACCACTATATGGTTACTGTACTGAGGTAATATACAGTCTGCAAACCCTTTGTACACTGGTATCTACTACTATATGGTCACTGAATGGTGGTGATAGTGATCTTGGTTTAATTGTTTATATTCAAGAACAGTACAATGGTATTATTCAGACTGTTTATGGTGGTGTTATGTGGTCATGATGTGGTGGTATTATTAGGTGCTACTGTCAGGTGTGGGAATTGATTTTTTTTTTTTCATACCATTAGATTACTGAACTGTTATACTTTTGCTACTGATTATTCTCTACACCTATTTTCCCTTGACCAGTTTAAATCAGATATTATAGGCTTGAAATGCATGGCTTTATGCAAGGAAAACTACCTTCAAGAT
Organism: Phyllomedusa bahiana; assembly: GCA_025379985.1. Taxonomy (NCBI): domain Eukaryota; kingdom Metazoa; phylum Chordata; class Amphibia; order Anura; family Hylidae; genus Phyllomedusa; species Phyllomedusa bahiana. Next base: position 5,917 of record JAODAL010039063.1, on the reverse strand, counting down.
ATACCTGTCTTGGAAGATACTGAAGACATTTAAAATGGAGTCACTATAGACTAACGAGAAGATAGCTTAAGCAATGCAGAGTACTAACCTGACATAGAAATCATTTGGACATATGTTGCGACACCCAGCATCCGGAATAGTAAACAAATTCGGACAGTTTGGAACTGGCTGGATGGTTTAAACTGCCACGACGATTTAACATTGTGCAAGCATGCAGAAAAAGTATATTACCATACAAAGAACTATGTGACTTCTTATTAACCCGTCCCAGGAATTGTTAATTAACCAATGATCGGCTATACATGTTATGACAAATGCATACGTATCAAGTGATATAAAATGACCTGTATTTCCTGTATTAAACATAGTTTTATTATCCATCACCCAGACTGGATAACTATTACTTGGGGCCCCGCTGCTTGCAGCAAAATATATATTAATTTAAGGAGGTAGCAACTTGGCTGGATTTATTACTAACTTCACACTTATATATTGTTGTTATTGATATTATTGGTCCTGGTATACTGGTGTACTCAGCAATATCATGATAATATTAGTCAATATATGGTATTGATATGTGGCATACTATTTGATTCTCGTATATTGTTGTTGTTGGTATTGGTTTTGATATATTGATTAAGTCAGTAACAGTATGGTGATATTAGTCACTATACGGTAGTGATAGGTGGGGTATTACTTGCTCTTTGTATATTGTTGTTATTGCTAATATTGGTCTTGATATACTGGTTTTGTCAGTAACATTATGGTGGTATCAGTCACTATATAGTGGTGAAATGTGGCCCTTGTATACATACTGACCCGCAGAATACAGATAACATGTCAATTGTTCAGTGTAAATTCCAACAAAAACTAAACTAAAAAAAAAAAACGAAGGCACTATTGCATTTTTTTCCTGTTTTTTTTTTTTTGGGGTGGGGTGGAGGAGTAGGACCAGAAGGGTACATACATTTTGGCTGTATAACTTGTTTTTCTCTGGCCCTATTTTGAACTTTTCTTCTATTAGACACTCCCTTTAAAAAGAAATAATTTTCTACAGCACACTACAACACAAACATCTGTCATGTCAAGTAGGGAACCTGCTGTTCAAAAGTAGTGATCCACAGCTGTTGTCTGGGGGTAGGAAGGCGTAAGCTGAACTTTTGCACCAGGCCCCTGAACACATGTCCATTCGTAAAACGGGGCTGAGTCCCAAGCATAATCAAAATAGTTTGAGGGATAAACGTTCGCATTCTGGATTGTTTCTTTCTATAAAGAATGCATAGACCTGTTTAAAAGGTCTTTTCAACAAGTGGCGATCGACTTTTGTAAAGATGTTTGACACTTATTCTCACCAATACTCAGAGGGTGTAAAAGTATCCTTAGTGTTTCCTAATAGCAGACTAAAGGCCCCATTTAGTGCTTGCTCATTAGTCAGCTGTTTGATTAATTTAAGAAAAAATGAAAATGCTCATTGGTTGGGAGCATATCCCCCCAAGTGAACAGTTAATGTCTTGCTGATATAACACAAGCTGTTCAGACTGACGAATTATCGCATACAAATGTGTTCCTTCTTCATGGTGAATACATAGTACTGCATCACTATCAGCTAATAATTGGCCCTAGTAAAAAGGATCTATGTGAACATAACCAAGCTGACTTTATGGAGACACTCAAATCCCTGATTATGTCAGCACAGGAGCCAGTGAAAGATCATACTTGGAGATCAAAGGGTTAAACAACTGAGATCAGAGGCTTTGCCAATCTAGAATAGGGTTTATTCTACAGTGCTATAAAAACATCATGCTATAGAATAGAGCTCCCTGATAGCTGATATGAAAAGGCATATTGGTGGTAATTAGCGATGAGCGATTGTGTCAACTATCGTCATCCAGTCGAAAGTCGATATCAGCAATTATCATGCCGATAGCCGATAGTCGCTAACAGATTAATGCCGATGATCATTAAACTCTATGGGAGAGGAACATCAGCTTCATTCTTCCACCCAAACAGGGGAGGAGAAGCTGGAATTAAAATCCACAACAGGCAAGACAATTGAGTTATAAAAGTCACAGAAAAAAAGTCACAGACTATTCACTATCTATGTCCTTTACCACAGCCTGACCCTTAAACCTGCATGACCCACAAATTAAAAAGTGCCAGATGGCAGTATTATTTGAACCATCATTTTAGTTGAACTGGACATTGACTATCCCTGTCCTGGACTGCAGCATGCAGGCTGCATTAACCACTGAATAACAGATTGGCGACGTTGTTCGTTACGGAGATTCACAGGGCACGACCCATCAATGACAGGCCTGACGGTCCTGCAACCGACGATCCGCTGCCTTGCGTGTTGTCGCCAGCACTGGAAGGAGCACCTTCTCTCGTACCTCTACCTCCATGTCTTACACCACTCTTTGCTCGCTTACCACCTGCAGTTCGCTTCATGTTCAGAAAGATAAAAATGTAAAAGGTATGCAAGAGTTTGACAGTCTCTTATTGAAAGACGGCAAATCCCAGCTATTCTTAAATCCCACTAATTTCCAACAGCCAACTAGGATTAGAAACAGAATTGTTACTATCAAATATCTGTGAAATGCGGTCTGGTGGAAGAACTGTAACACAAAATCAACAGTGTTCTTCCTTCAGTCCCTGAGATTTACAACTGCCCAGTAGGACTAGCAGTTGATAGTTTTCAACAAACTATCTTACAAATGCATGATTAGCGTCAAACTGAGACGCACTAAGTGAAATAGAAGTATTAAAAAGTTATATGGATTAATATGGTGGCCTTCACACCACTGACTACAGGCGTAATTTTCTATCAAATATGTATAACACAATATGCGTACATCTGAGCTCTATGCGGCAAACTGACGCACGGACTGCAATAAGAGTATTTAAATGTTATATGGGTTAATATGGCGGCCTTCACACCACTGACTACAGGCGCAATTTACTAGGAAATATGTATAACACAATTTGCATACAACTGAGCTCTTTGCGGCAAGCTGACGCACGGACTTCAATAAAACTATTTAAAAGTTATAGGGATAACTTATACCGGTTTTTGGGAACACTGACACGCAGTGATTGCAATAGAACTGAAAAAATAGGGACAAGTTCAACTCCTATCAGAGGTCTGCTGGCCAAAAAAGTGGTAAAAAACAATGCTTTTTCAACTCAAGATCACAGAACACACTGAGATGCAAAATATTTCCCTTCCTTTCAAGAGCCTCTCCTGCTGCTGACCCCCCTCCCCTCCCGCAGCCCCGCGGCTATACACACCCGTAAATATCCTTAAAACTTTCTCTAATTAAATAAGAAGTGAAATTCTCTAATCTAACTCTATTCTAAGCTATAGCTAGGTGGATGGTTTCTTGTATTAGAAGAGATTATCTCTCAGAGCTGTTAGAACAGCTATTGGTTTAAACGCAGACAGACACATCCTACTGTGAATGACATAGCCAGAGAATGAGCTCAAACAGGAAATGCAGTTGCATAGATAAAACGAGGTCATGTGATTTTTGCAGCCAATGAGATCCATACACCGCAAAGTGGTGACGTTGTACATCCTTCTCACTCCTCTCTATCCTCGGAGCTGATTGGCTGGCCGGGAAAATGACAGGAAATGCTGAAAATGGCGCTATAGTAATAGATTGTGTGTAAGATTGTCACCTAAACTATCGCGTGATCGGAAATTTCCGATAAGCCTAAAAACCGTGCTGATTTCAACTTTTGGCGATAATTAGAGATGGGCGAATTTCTCAAAAATTCGATTCGGTCACTTCGCCGAATTTTCCGACAAAATTCGTTTCGGTCCGAATTACAGCTATTTCCAGGCTGCACAGAGCCTGCAGGGTGCTGTAGAACGTTGTGCCATGCTTAAATATGCAGAGGGAGCTTGGTTTGGTCTTCATACAATGTTGTGTTTTAGTATGACACACAGATGACTGCCGCCGCTCTTAGAATCGCTTCACTATAAAATTCCCTGGGCACTTAAGAGGGCAAAACTGACCAAAAAACTCAAGCGGGAATGTAGCCTGATAAAGTCATGCCAGCGAAAGCTGGAAAAAAACAAGCTGAGAGCTCAGGTGGCAACATTAGTGAAAGAGTGTGGAGGTGACGGCGGCAGCCACAGCAGCATGAGGTCAGGCAGTGGCACAATGACATTCTGGAGGTGGCAAAACACGAGGAAGCCACAGAGTGGCACAATGACTGAGAGCGGAGGTCACGGCGGCAGCAGTATGAGGTCAGGCAGTGGCACAATGACATTCTGGAGGTGGCAAAACAGGAGGAAGCCACAGAATGGCACAATCAAACAGTGTGGAGGTCACGACAGCAGCAGCATGAGATCAGGCAGTGGCACAATGACATTCTGGAGGCGGCAAAACAGTATTAGGCCACAGAGTGGCACAATGATACAGTGTGGAGGTCACGAAAGCAGCAGCATGAGATCAGGCAGTGGCACAATGACATTCTGGAGGCGGCAAAACAGTATTAGGCCACAGAGTGGCACAATGATACAGTGTGGAGGTCACGACAGCAGCAGCATGAGATCAGGCAGTGGCACAATGACATTCTGGAGGCGGCAAAACAGTATTAGTGTTGCGTCCGGCGCCCGCGATCGCTCCTGCGGGCGCCGCCGCGGCTCTGCCCCGGTCCCTGGGACGGGTGCCGCCGCCGCCCGGGTGTCGGGCGGCGGGCGCACTCGTTCCCCGGCATATCTCCACTTACCCGGCCTCGCTCCTGTCTCCCCGCAGTCTCCTGCCGTCCGGCGCGCGCGTCCCTGTGATCTAAGGCGCGCGCGCGCCGGCTCTGTGAGATTTAAAGGGGCAGTGCGCCGGTAATTGGGTAATTGCCGGGCACTGCCTCTATTTCACCTGGGCGCTTCCGCCCGCTCCCTGCCGGATCTTTAGTGCCTTGCCTATGGAGAAAGCGTTCCTATTGTCTTGTCCTGATCTACCGTGTACCGTACCCTTGCTTCCGTCTACTGACCACGTATCTCTGCTGCCTGCCCTGACCTCCTGCCTGACCCCGACTACGAGCCTGCCTGACGATTTTGCACCACGCTATACTTCGGCTGCCACCGCAAGCAAGTCACGTCAGGGGGGACGACCTGGTAGACTCCCGCCGCAGCAAGTCCATCCCGCTTTGCGGCGGGCTCTGGTGAATACCGGGACCTACTTAGATTCCGTTCCCTGGCGTGGCTTACACCATCGCTTGCGGTGGTCCAGTGGATCCACTTCCGTGTCCGGTACCGTAACAGTAAGATCCGGCCATGGATCCCGCCAAGACACCGCTGCCCAGTGTGGCGGACCTCTCTCGCGTGGTGACCCGACAGTCTCAGCAACTGGCCCAGCAGGGGCAACAGCTGGAGCAGTTGACCGCCATGGTGCAGCAACTCGTCACCGCCCAGCAGCAACCTCCACCTCCTCCTGTGGCCGCTCCCGCTCCGGCGGCTCCACTGGCTCCGTTGGGACCCAAGCTCCGTTTGTCGCTGCCTGCCAAATTTGACGGTGATCCCAAGCTGTGCAGGGGTTTCCTCACCCAGTGCACCATGCACATCGAGCTGATGGGGGACCAATTCTTGTCAGAACGTTCCAAGGTGGCGTTTGTGGTCAGCCTGTTGTCCGGGAAGGCCCTGGCCTGGGCTACGCCTCTATGGACAGGAGCGATCCGGTGACTGCGGATTCGCAGGCCTTCCTCTCGCTGAATTCCGCAGTGTCTTCGAGGAACCAGCTCGAGCCTCTTCGGCGGAGACGGCACTCTTGAACCTACGCCAGGTGAAAATTCAGTCGGAGAGTACGCTGTACAGTTCGCACCCTGGGACAACTGTCCTGGGAAAGATCGCCCTGCGTGCCCCCTTTAAGAAAGGGGCCTTTTTCCCGCATATCAAGGGGCGCCCTTTTCCGCA
>JAODAL010039062.1:0-38425 GCA_025379985.1 Phyllomedusa bahiana | reverse complement strand
TACGTAGTTTGCGCGTCAATGAACAGTACGGGGTGCGAAAAAAGTCAAAAAACACGTAACTGTGATGTTTTCGAAAACAAATCCCACTATTTTTTTTTGGGCAACAAACAACCTGGGGCTGACTCCCAAGATTGCGGGAAATTTTTAATTTAAGTGCAAAGGTGGATAAAATAACAGCAAAAAAATTAAAAGGGAACCCCCAATCTGAAAATGTATATTTGTTTAAAATTTTGGATTTTTGCGCTAAAAAGGGAAAGACCTGCAGTTACTAGAAATGATGTTTATCCAATTAAGTTCGGGCTGCCCAAAAATCCGGGGAAATATTTAAATAGAAAAATTTTAAATAAAAAGATATTCCACTACAATGTCTACATTTAAGTCGGGGGGGAACTTTACCCAATTTTTCTTTATAGATAGGGGCCTTGTCGTTTTTCGCCCGGGGGCCCCCCCCCCCCCCCGTCCCACCGCCGTAAAAATTTACAGCGGTAGATGCGGGTTTTAAAAATTTCTCTAGCTAACTACATAAATTCTTAAAAATTCTCTAATCTAACAAAATTGGACGGATCACAGCTAATAGTAGGGGTTTCTCTTTCAAAAATTTAGACTTTTTTTCCTGAGCTTTTTGGGCCCAAACAGACAGAGCGCAGGCCCTTTTTCCCTATGAACGTTTGGAAGAGACACTGGGGCCTGAAACAGGAAACGCTTTTTTCTAGGGAAAACGAGGTCATGTGTTTTTTCCCCAGCCAATCCAACCAAACACATCCCACCCGACTTTGCACACACATGTCCCCCGGCTCTATTTTTTAATCTATTTGTTTGGGCCCCAAAATTACAGGAAGCCCCGGGAAAAAGGGGGCGATCTTAATAGTTTAATCCCTCAGTTTTTAAAACCTTAAATTAGCATAAAACGGGAAAAAAAAATTCGATCAAAAAAAAAACCTTGCCGATTTCAACTTTGCCCGTTTAAAAAATCGTTTAACACTATGAAAAAAGGTAAAAATTTATGCGGAACGGGGGGGAAATTTGGGAGGAGCCCCTAGCCATGGCCCAGCCCATAACCCAATCCCCAAGCAAGATTGCAGCTGGAGATTTTGAAAAGATTTCCTTTAAAACTAAATCCCTTTCCCAAATTTGCGCTTACCCGTGCCCGGGGTGGATGAACTTTTTTACAGGCTGGGCAATGAAAGGGAAATAAAAACCCATCTCGATTTAACCAAAGGGTTTTTTGGCAAATTCCCCTTACAGAGGGGGGCCAAAAAAAAAAAAAGGGCCTTTGCCACACCTGATGGTTTTATTCCTTTATGTTGTTATTCCCTTTTTTGGGCTAAAATTGGGGGAAACCGGCCCCCTTTAAGAGAGTTTATGGATATTTTTTGGGAAAACCCCACAGTCAGAAACCCGCCACCTATCTGGATGATAAAATACCCAAAATCCAGTTTGGGAAAAACCCATTTTCCCGCGAGTCCCAGGCGGTTTTTAAATTTTTTATGTGATGCCGGCTTCAAAAGCCAACCCCAAAAAAAGTGTGCCATTGGTCTAAAAGGCTGCCAAGTCCCTGGGGTAAAAAAAGGGCCATGGATTAAAAAAAACCCCAATTAAAAAAATTTGAACCCATACAGAGGGGCTTCAGCCTTTTTTAACAAAAAACAAGTGCTTCCCTTCCAGGCTTTTGGGCTACTATGGGAGGTTAAATTTCCTAATTTTCCCTTTGCTTGCAGCCCCGTTGACGGACCTGAAAAAAGGAAAGTTTTGGTCAGGGTTTTTAAAAATGGACCCCTCGGGCTGAAAAGCATTTAACCCAAAAAAAACTACTGTGTGCTCACCCCCTGCTGATCCCCCTGATTTTAAAAAGGGGTTCGCCCTTTCAGGACCGAGGGTTTGGGGAGGGGGGAAACAAGGGGCTTTTTTGGGCCCCCAGGTTGGGAAATGGGGGAGGAACCCCCCGGGTGCTCTTTTTAAAGTAAAAAAACTAAATGCCCACGAAGCAAAATTTTGCTAGGGAAAAAGATTTGCTTAGCTTTTAAAATGGGGCTCTAAACCCTTTCCTTTTATTACCTGCTTGCCGAAAATTTTGGGTTTGGGTTTTAGGGAAAAAATTTTCCATGTTTGCACTAAAATTTGGATGTGGGGAAACAAGGAAAAGAATAGGAGAGTCAGGGAGGATGGTTCTTAGCCTTGGGGGAGTAAAAAATTTACAGTAAAGCCCCGGCCAGGAACCCCAAAATTTGAAGAATGCCGATGCCCCTTTTCCGCTTACATTGTTTTGAGGTCCAGATGGTTCCCCCCCCGGGTTTTGAAAAAAGCGGGGGGGAAATTTGGGGGAACAGAGTTTCTGGACGGGTCCCTGGAGAGATTATAAACGGGAAACAAGTTTCCTAATTTCTCCCGGGTTTAAAACAGAACCAAATTAGAAGTGTCAGGGGATCTAAAAACCTTTTGGGTTTGGGGGTTTGGGAAAAAACCCATTTGCAAGGGCGGGTTTTTGCGGGAGGGGGGATAGCGGGGGGGGGGCCCCCCCTTACCCGGACAGCCGGGGGTTTTTTGGTTGCCCTAATTGGGCTCAGAATGTCCGCCTCATTTTAGGTCAGAGCTGCGGGACACCAGTCTCTCAGCCGGGAAAAACGGGTTATCTGCCAAAAAGCCTGGGGGACCATTTTTTCCTGGTGGTATAGTAATACAGTTAGGGTTTGGTGACGGGTTATTACCCGGCACTGTTTTAAAAAAGGGAAAAATTTTCCTAATTTTTATTTTAGAGCCGGGCCCGGGGTAGGATTTGTTTTGTTAGTTTTTTTTTTCTGTACCACTTGTTTTACAAAAAAAACTGCTGTCATTTTAAAAAAAACTTTTTTGTCTTTTGGGATTTTTTTGGGGCCCGCTGCCCTTTTGGCCCGTTTTACCCAGGAGACGCCACCCGCCCTACCAATCCCCTTAAAAAGGGTTAAATGAAAACCCTGTATCCCCCCAGCCCTTTACCCCCCGGGTTCTCCAAGTAAACGGCCAAAAATGTCATCATAAATCGCACACCCGGGTTCCAACATAAAGCTAAGGCAGCCCAAATGCCCAAATCGTGCCCCCAAACCACTGTGGATAATCCATTTTTCTGACGACCTCTTTGATGAAAAAAAATGCGGTTGGGGTCAGAGGGCTTTTCCCAAAAGATCAATGGGCCCCAAAGAGGTTTGATTTTGTCTGCTCGGGGGACGGCCCCCAATTTCCTTTTATGTCATCAGATTAGGAGAAGGAAGTCCCGCCAAATCGTAAAAAAAATCCAGGGGTTTCGGCAACGCCTTGCTTCCCGTTGCTTGAGCCCGCGGGTCCGGATGCAAAATTTGTTAGGACGGGAAAAGTCCCCCTGTTTTGAGATGGATGAGACCTTTGATCTTTTCACCCAAATTTTTGCTTGCGATTTCCCTTCATCACGGCGAGGGGGAAAGACGAGGGTTGGGGTGTCAAAACGGGCCCCCCCACCCCCAAAAAGGGGGGGGCCCCATTTACAAAAGGGCCCGCTGGGGATTTTTCCCAACCAAAACCCCACTATCAAAACGGAAACAAGCTTTACTTATCGCCGTCAAACGGTTAAGGGCCCTCTCACCCCTGAGCCTTTTTCAAGAAACCCTCTGTTTCACCCCACCCGAAGTAAATATCCCGGGCCTTTGTTGTAAATCCCCTCAGTACAGGGAAGAATCTTAAAGGTTTAAAAACCCCAAAACCAACATGTCTATCACACCCAGCGAATAAATGATTGAAATGGAGGCAACTTTTGGGCAAAAAAGGGCCACACCGATCCCGGGTTTCCCAACCACTTTTTTTACACCCTCTGTCTCCGCCTAGTATTCCCCCACCACGACCAAACGTTCCTCCGGGTGCCCATGTCCCCTGGGGTCCCTGGCAAGGATCAGCCCCCGCTTTCACCCCCCAACCCTTTGCCCCCCCCCCCAGTATACCAGCACCACCAGGACCCAAATTTTACCCCTTCAAACCTTTCCCCCAGTTTGACCTGCATGCCGTACAGCAGCCGTCTAGCAGCCAGTCTTCGGGCTAAAAAAAATTTGGGGGGCAGGGAAAAAAACACTTTAAAAACCCCAAAAAATTTCCCAAAACCAAAAGCCTGAATGTCGGCATTGCCGGCTTTTTGGCCTTTGGGAAAGTTTTTGCCTTTTTCCCTTGGTTTGGGCCACAGAAATTTGGGTTTTTTTGCCACCCTCAAGGCCCCTTTCCTGCCCCCCCAAAACCAGATGCCGAGGGGAAAGGGATTTCTTTTCCAAAAAAAGGGCCTTTCCTGGGGCCCCGGGCCCGCTAGGGTCATCTAAAATTTCCAAAACGCGTTTTTTCTCATATGTTCCACAAAGTCCATTGACCACCGATACATGGACTAAAAAGCACGGTTTAAAAATCGCTATAAACTCCCGTTTTACAGCTACTGGGGGGAGCCTGGGTTTTGGGTGTCTCCCGGTGGGGAACGGGAGTTCTCAGGGTTTAGCGAAACGCTCTTCAAAAAACCCCAGGGAAGGTGCAAAGGGGTTTTTTCCCCCAAGTTTCCCTGGTTTGCACACGTGCCCCCCGGAAAAAAACCCGGCCGTGTTTTAAAAATTTAATTTTGTCTTGGGGAGGGCCGGCAACACATAGGTCAGGGGGTGTGGACGGCCCCTTTCCCACCCCCCCAACCCCCCCCCAACCACCCCCCGCGTGGCTGGGTTACCCAAAAACCTTGTTTCCAGACAAAGGGGGTGTGGGGGATTAAAAGGGTTTTGAAATTTCCTGACCGCCCCTTAAAACGGTAGGCTTTGGGGCACATCCCCTTTCCTGGCACATGCAGAACCTCCCTTTTCCAGAAATTTTCTAAAAACCTTTCCCAGGTCTGGACGGCCTGCTGAGGGGAAAGGGTCGAGGGGCCGACTCACACTTTTCCCCCGTTTGCACCCTTTCTTCGCCCGCCTGGCTGCGTTGCAGTAACCCGGTTTGGCCTCCCGTCAACCGTCCATTGTTGGGCTTTGGGAAACACGCTGGGAAATTTCCCCCCCTCCACCCTGGGGCCCCGCATTTGTGGCAGCAGTGAATGCCAAATTTTCGCATTAGAAGTGAAAAATCCCGACAAGCCCGCAGTGCTTTACCCCGGGTGTTGAGCCACCGAGAGTGGAAAGGGAGGTTAAAAACCTGCCACCATTTTGCCAGTTTTGAAGAAGCCCCAAAATGGGGCCCCGTGCGGGCAATTTCCCTGGGGGCACATGGCATTGTGGTGATCTTGTTGTGGAACGAACTTGGACACTCGGGAAAAAGCAGGGTTTCCCCCAGCGATGGAGGAGGAACGGACACAGATTGGGGGACCAGGGGCCTTTCCCCTCCGGGGCGAATCCCAAGGCCCGACCCCGTTTTTACAACTTTATCGGTTTTTCATTAAAAACAGTGGTTCGGGGCCCGGGCTAGGAAGGCGGCGCCTCAGCTCTCCCGGGGGACAGCATTGAGGTAAAACAGGGCTGTTTTTTAAAACTGAGGCGGGGGGGGGGAGGATGAGGGATTCCCGGACCCGGGCATTTTCCGAAGTCACTGGCCCCTTTGGAAAAAAAAGGTTTTGGGACGGATTTGAGGCGGAGGAGGGAGATAAGGAAGATTTAGTTTTTCAAGGGCCCCCCGGGCCAGAGGGGTTTGGGAAATTTAAGGCCCATCTCTCAGTGCTTGGGGTGCTCCATTTTTCCCCCAAAAATGATTTTTTCACATTTTAAGGCCCTCAAACCCGAACAAAATTTTAAAGGGGTGGTTTACAATCCCATCCCCGTTTAAAAAAATGAAAATCCAAAATTTTCCCTTTCCCCCCCCCCAAATAGAGAGTAAAATTTCCCGGAATTGGAGACCGGGTGGGTTGATCAAATGGAAACATCTGTTGCATCTTTTTTCAAGTTCTTCAAATGTCACGGGGGAACAACATCACAACGTGAAAAAGGTAGAGTGCCAAGTAGCCCGCAAACAGCAACAAAAAGGCATTTTTGGGAAAGCCAATGGGGGACCTCTGGGGAATCCTTATTTCCAAAATACCCAAAAAATGAAATGCAGGGCCAAAAACAAAAACACAGAGACCCGGCTTAAAAAATCATTGGGGCCCGACTACTGCGTCTCAAAAACCCTGTTTTTTGGATATTTTTTCCCGGGCCCAATCGACTTCGGGGATCCAAAATGGATTTAAAGGCCCCAGGGCCCCTCGGGGAAAACCCTAGGGGGTGTTTGTCCTGCCCCGCAGCCATGTCATATCCCAGCGGAAACCCTTTAGCACAAACTGGAGGATTTATTCAGAAAAAAACCACCGGCCTTTTTCCAGATAATTTTTGATCGTTTGACTTTCCAAGTTGGAAAACAGGCATGGGGTCTTTTTGATGGTTGTGGCCCCAATTGCCAGGTCACCTATTTGTTGCCCGGTCTTTCTTCACATTCCCCCTTCAAACAAAAAATGGTCCTTTTTGAAAAAAAAGTTTTTTTAAAGATCATTTCTTTTCTGCAAAATTTTTTTCTTCCATTCCCAAAAGGGATTTTGTGGGTTTTGCGGTGGGAGAATGTAAAAGACAACAGTTGTAAAGGTTTCATGAAAAAAAAAAGTATTCCAAAATTTCTCACTTATTTTTTTAAAATTTTTCCCCACTGTCAATGGGGTTTTGGGGGCCCCTGGTGGTGAGATACAGCTATTTAACAAGGGCCCTTTGGAACAAAATGTGGGGTTCTAAAGGGGATTTCCCCCCACAATTTTTAACAAATGGGGTTTTAGAAATTTTTTTTAAAAATTTTTTGGGTCTGCTGCGTGAAATTTTAGCTAAAACTAAAGGTTCCCATTATTAAAAAATGTGGGTTTCTAAAGACATTTGTTCTTCACAAATTGTCAAAATGGCCAAAAGGGGTTTTTTTTTGAATTTTTGGGGGCATTTTTTCTGTGAAATACAGCCCATATTAAAAAGGGGCCCCCAAATTTTTTTAAATGTGGTTTCTAAAAAAGCATTTGTTTTTCACAATTGTAAAAAGGGGGTCAAGGGTGAGTTTTGAAAAATTTGGGGGCCCTGGGGGCTGTCAAAAAAAGGAATAGGTGGTTTCTTTTAATGGCCCCTTTTTGCAAAAAAGATTGTTTTTGCAAGAAACTTTAAAATAGCTGCAATCCCTGTTTGGGAGACAACCCGTTTTAAAAACAATAAAAAAAAAAAAAAACAAAAACGTGGGGGGGATTCCAACCCATTTTAAAAAAAAAAAAAAAAAAAAAAAAAGTGTTTTCTAAATTTAACTACTTTAAAAAAAATTTCAAGTCCCCCAAAAAGCTACAGGAATAGGATACAGGGAAACTTGAAAAGATGTAGGGTTTTCAGAGGAAAATGGTGTATGGGGGCCCCATTTGCCCCCCCAAGAAAGAGACAATTTCCTCCCCAAAACATTTTGGGAAAACAGAAAAAAAAAATGTCAAAAAAAGGGCACCCGGGGGGAAAAGGGGCATCAAAACCTTTAGGGATTTCCCAAATAAGCCAAAATTTTGGGCCCACTCCAAAATGGAGGGCCCAAATTCTCTCGTGAGGGAGAAATTTCTCAAGCGCAATCCCGGTCCCTTTTCTGTGTTTTCTGAGGAAGGCTGGGGTTCCCTTAGCTCACCCCTTTTCCCCTTCTGCAAGACTGTTTTCCGTTTTCTGCGTTTATAAGGGGAAATTTTTTTCCCCTTCAATTGGGTGACTGACCCCCAGCCTGGGCTCTACCCACCCACTGTAACCGGGCCCCCGCTAGCTGAACCTGCATTTTAATAGATGATGAACACCAGCCCTTGGGTCTAACCCCCAACCCCCTGTAACTTGGCCCCGCTAGCGAACCGCGTGTTAATTTGATGATGGACCCCAGCCCTTTCCCCTTACCCCCACCTCCCGTAAGCCCCGGGGGGGCCCGCCCCGCTTTAACCGCGTGATCCACAGGTATGTCAAAATGTCCCCGTTTTAACTAAAATGGTGGTTGGAAAAAACTCCTTTTTTTCCGGGCACTTTTTAAACTTTGGGTTTAGACAGGTTTTAAAGGTCATTTGCCCGGCCAGGACAGGTATAGTCAAATTTTCCCCTTCAACCCAAAATTTTGGTTTGAAAGACTCCCTTTTTTTCCCGGGACTTTTTAATTTCCCTGGGTCAAAACGGGTTTGAGGGCATGCTTTGGTAAAGGGCAGGTATATTCAAGTCCCCGTTCAACTAGAATGGTGGTTTTAAAGAACCCTTTTTTTCCCGCCCCTTTTTAATCTGTGGTTTTGACAGGGGATAAGTGTCAGGGTGCGGTTTCCCGGAAACCCCGGAAAAGTCAATGTCCCTTCCCCTTTAAACCCGGTTTTTTCAAAAACTCCTTTTTCCCCCCACTTTTTAATCCCGTGGGTCAGACAGGTTTAATGGTCAAATACTGCGGTTTCCCGGACAGATATAGTCCAAAAACCCGGTTTTAACTAAAATGGTGGTTTTAAAAAACTTTCCCCCTTTTTGGGGACCTTTTTTTTTGGTGGGGCATGTAGAAAATTAAAAGGGGGAAGCTGCGGTCCAGGACAGGCAAAGTTTAATGTCCATTCAAAAAAAAATGGTGGTTGAAAAAAACTCCTTTTTCCCGCACTTTTTTTTTTTGGGGTCCCGACAGGGGTTTTAGGGTTTATGCTGGTTCCCGGACAGGGATAGTAAATGTCCAGTTTCAAGTAAAATGATGGTTTAAATTGTATTTCCGTCTGGAAATTTTTAATTTGTCTGTCAAGCAGGGTTTTAAAGGGGCAAAGCTGTGGTACAAGACCAGGGATAATGAATAATCTGTGAAATTTTTTTTCGTGACTTTTATAACCCCCTTGTCTTGCCTAAATGAGCACGTATCCAGTTTTTCTGTTGTGGATTTTAATTCCAGGGTTCTCCAGCCTGGGTTTTGGGGGTAAAAATGAAGGTGTCGTTCCCTCCCCTTTGACTTTTTAAAGGTCAAACGGGCGATTAAAATTTTCTAAACGGATATCATCATGATAATTGCCGATATCAACTATCGAATCGATAACGATAGTTGACACAATCGCTCATCACTAGTCAAGAACTAAGCCCTGGGAACATAGAAATCTGGCTTGGAGAACGACAGGTCCCAGCAAGACCTGTGCTGTGCTGGCTCTTGATGTAAATACAAAATAGAATAAAAGTTTAAAGAAGAACAAATACATCTTAATTTTTTATAAAAAAAAACAAACAAAAAAAATTAACATCTGTACAAAATCAGCATTGGCTTATTTAATGTAAAATTAGTTTAATTCTCTCCCTTTTTTTAAGACCTTTTCTAGCTGATATTTCTTTCTTTTCAGATTGTATATATATTTGCTTTCATTTTAAATGATCATCTTTTTCGATACATTGAAAACGATTTTATTCTACTTTGAAATTTAACTTTATTCATTCATTCATTTGAAAGACAACTCTTTTTGCTATTCACTAACATGCTTAATGATTTTTCCCTGCTTTCCAGCCTGTCTAGAAATTTAATACATGTTAGGCGCATTCCTTCTGCGCCTAAGTTCCGCACCGCGCCTCACACACTGGCGAGGCGCAGGGAACTTTACACCGCATGTATGAGCGCACTTACACCGCATGTATGAGCGACAAAAATGAGGCGCAGCTTACACTAAAAATAACGTGAAAACGGGCGCTCCAACGCACCGATCTTCATACATGTCGCCCTTTATTCTCAGCTCTACTTCCCATCTCCTAGGACAATTCCTCTTGTTGTTCTACAATATCTCTTATCCTTGCACCCTCCCAGGACAGTTCCTCTCATTTCTTATTTGCTCTTCACTCCTTCTTCACTCTCCCATCTACCTGTCTCTTGCTTCTTTCTCTTTTCTCCCTCTCTCTCTCCATCCTGTGAGTGACCAGGTTAGCCCTGAAGCCTGTTCTACTCACCACCAGCTAGATCAGTGTTTCTCAACTCCAGTCCTCAAGACCCACCAACATGTCAAGTTTTCAGGATTTTCTCAGTGTTGCACAGGTGAGTATAATTAGTATTGCACAGGTGATATAATTATTGTCAGTGCACTCTGTTGGAGATCCTGAAAACATAACGTGTTGGTGGGTCTTGAGGACTGGAGTTGAGAAACACTGAGCTCGAGGAAGAATGATCCGAGATCAGTGTTGGACTGGGGTGCCTAGGGCCCACCGGAGGACTTTATTTTAGGGGCCCGCTTTTCTTCGCTGTCTCCACCTGTACGGTGTCCTGCCCAATCTCGCTTCAACTTATACAGACTGGTGTGATGACATCATCACTCTAATCTGTAATTAAGATGGAGCACTGGGGCTTCTGAGTCTCCCTCACCTAGTTGCAGCAGGACACCAGTGGTGAACATAAAAATTCTAAAGATATATGTGCCTCCTAGAATAACACATTTTATATAAAGAGTATAAAACCACTAAATAATGGTTGTACAGTTACCAAATAACACCGCTACTTAAAACCAGAATCCCAAGGCTAAAAATACCAATAATTAAGACCAAATACCGCCACATCATGAACACATATCACCACCACATAGTGAATGAATAATACCACAACAATATGACCACATATCCACACCACATAGTGACTGAAAAATACCACCACACTATGACCAAATATCACCACCACATAGTTACTTAAAAATACCACAACACCCTGACCACATAACACCACCACATTGTGCCTGAATAATACCACCCCACTATGACCACACAATGAATTAATAATACCACCACACCATGACCACATATCACCACATAGTGACTGAATCATACCGCCACACCATGACCACATATCACAACTATATAGGAGACTGAGTAATACTGCCACACCATGACCACCTATCACCACTCCACTCCTCAGCGATGCTCAACACATTTTCACTTACATCTCCAGTGCCGCTATGAACAGATCCGCCAGGCGCTGCTCTCTCTCTCTGTCTGCGGGCGGGACATTTTGAATCCATGAGGGAGGGGATTAATTCCGGAGCAGCTAATTACATTGGCAGGTCTTCACAAATTCAAATTGTCCTATCCGCAGACAGAGAGGGAGCTGTTTTTAATATAGACAGCGTGGGCCCCTGTCCTCTGTTCTTAGTGAAAGGGACCCGCGGCTGTCACGTGTATCGGTCTGAGAGCCCACCGGGGGATTCTCCGATGCTCCGGTGGGCCAGTCCGACACTGTCCCAGACGGTGGAACAACTTGCTTCTTTAACATGGCAGACCCCCTTTTAGCTTTGTGCCTGCAACCCCTTCCTCCTTCTTGCACTAATTAGCTGCAAGTCTGAGCATGTTTCCCCACTCTGTCATATAAATAATTAACATATATTCACGTAATACAACACACTCCTGATATACTCTATATACACATAGACAATCTGTTTGTAGGGGGTGGTCCCACACCATTCAATACAACCAAATTTATAATGCACCCTAAACAGAAACACTAGAACTGTATATACTGTAGATAACTCTCTATACCAAATACTAATGCTAAAGGAAAAAGTCAGGACATCTGCTTGCCAGCTGTATCTCAAGAGAACATTGACTCTAAGCAATCATGTTGTTCTACCACAGTCCAGACCTTAGTGCTACAGAAGGGTTGTGAAAGAACCTGAAATGAGCAATTCATGGGGGAAAGCATGCCAACCTATTGGAGTTGAAGCCATTTTACACAGAGTAATGGACTAAAATTTGTTCAAGCTGATGTTAAAGACTAAGTGCGACATGTAAGAATCTCGCCACGTCGGGGCGCACCTTTCCGCCGGTTTTCCGGCAAAATCTGCGCCTGATTTATGTCGGCGCCGGAGAGCGCTCATACATTCCATGTAAAGTCCGCCGCGCCTCACCAGTGTTTGAGGCGCAGTGCGGGACTTAGGCGCAGTGCGGCGCTGCGCCTATGATTCGCCGCCCGAGGTAGTGCACTCATACATGCGGGGAAAAGTCCACCGCGCCTCGCCAGTGTGTGGGGCGCAGTGCGGGGACTGAGGCGCAGTGCGGGGCTGCGCCTAATATTCGCCGTCCGAGGAGGTGCGCTCATACATGCGGGGAAAAGTTCCCTGCGCCTCGCCAGTGTGTGGGGCACAGTGTGGGGACATGGGCGCAGTGCGGGACTTAGGCGCAGAAGGGACTGCGCCGAAAATCTTATAAAGGCGTTCAACATTCTCAGAAAAAGAGCTCAAACCTCAAAAATAAAAAATACATAAAACAAAATCGCTTTCCAATATCCGACTTCAAGAATTAGGATATTGGAAATAGCCGGGAAATACAGTAATTCAAATTCTGAAAGCTATTCTCATGGGTCGGCAGAAACCGGCCAATCAGAATAGGAGCGACAGTGAACCATTAAAACCTATGGAGAACTATTGACCAATCAGAATCAAAGGCGGGACAGTTCAAAATACAGTAAAAATGCAGAAAAGAGCTGATTGGTTGAACTAGCGGGGACTTGGCTATCCCAGCCAATCAGAGCGCGAGCTACTTCTCCCATTGTAGTCTATGGAGAGATCGGGGCAATGCAATCTCGGCGCTCAGCGCCGTGCGGCATGGAGTATGAATAAAAAAATCATTTTTATTAGTTGTAAAATATTCTCTGAAAAAGAGCTCAAACATTCTATAAACATAAATCAATTCTATCCCGAACAACGCATTTGTCGCCGAGACCGGCGCTACATCGGGAATTGCAATAGAAAGAATTGCCGGGAAATACAGTAATTCAAAATCGGTACGCTATTCTGATTGGTCGGCATAAACCAGCCAATCAGAATAGGAGCGACAAAGACCCATTATATTCTATGGAGGAGAATTGACCAATCAGAATAGGAGCGACAAAGACCCATTATAAGCTATGGAGGAGAATTGACCAATCAGAATAGGAGCGACAAAGACCCATTATATCCTATGGAGAAGTTTTGACCAATCAAAATCAAAGGCAGGACAGTTCAAAAGACAGTAAAAATACAGAAAAGGGCTGTTTGGTTGAGATAGTGGGGGCTTGGCTATCCCAGCCAATCAGAGCGCGAGCTACTTCTCCCATTGTAGTCTATGGAGAGAGCGGCGCCATGCAATCTCGGTGCTCAGCGCCGTGCAGCATGGAGTATGAATAAAAAAATCATTTTTATTAAGTGTAAACATTATCAGATAAAGCGTTGAAGCCTTTTCTAAAAATAAATCTGTTAAATCGCTAACAACGCGTTTGTTGCCGAGACCGGCGCTACATAAGGAATTGCAATAGAGAGAATTGCCGGGAAATACAGTAATTCAAATTGTTTAAGCTCCTCTG
The DNA here is from genome assembly GCA_025379985.1 of Phyllomedusa bahiana. Taxonomy (NCBI): domain Eukaryota; kingdom Metazoa; phylum Chordata; class Amphibia; order Anura; family Hylidae; genus Phyllomedusa; species Phyllomedusa bahiana. The sequence continues at coordinate 25,150 of JAODAL010039062.1, read as the reverse complement.
ATTGGTCCGCATAAACCAGCCAATCAGAATAGGAGCGACAGTGGCCCATTCTAACCTATGGAGGAGAATTGACCAATCATAATAGGAGCGACAGGGACCCATTCTAAGCTATGGAGAAATATTGACCAATCATATTCAAATGCAGGACAGTTCAAATTACAGTAAAAAGGCAGAAAAGAGCTGATTGGTTGAAGCGACGGGGGCTCGTTCAGCTTAGCCAATCAAAGAGCGAGCTACTTTCTCATAGAGTTCTATGGGGAAAAGAAATTCAGAGCGAGTTCTGTGATTGGCTAAGTTAAAAGAGGCGTGGTTATTTGGACCAATGGGAGAGCGAGCGACGCTCCTAATGGTTTTCTAATGTTTGTCTCGGCAACAAACGCGTTGTTCGGGATTTAATTGATTTATGTTTATAGAAGGTTTCAGCTCTTTTTCAGAGAATATTTTACTACTAATAAAAATGATTTTTTTATTCATACTCCATGCCGCATGGCGCTGAGAGCCGAGATTGCATTGCGCCCATCTCTCCATAGACTACAATGGGAGAAGTAGCTCGCGCTCTGATTGGCTGGGATAGCCAAGCCCCCGCTAGCTCAACCAATCAGCTCTTTTCTGCATTTTTAATGTATTTTGAACTGTCCCGCCTTTGATTTTGATTGGTTCAAACTTCTCCATAGGCTATAATGGGTCCCTGTCACTCCTATTCTGATTGGCCGAGATAGCCAAGCCCCCGCTAGCTCAGCCAATCAGCTCTTTTCTGCATTTTTACTGTATTTTGAACTGTCCCGCCTTTGATTCTGATTGGTCAATAGTTCTCCATAGGTTTTAATGGTTCACTGTCGCTACTATTCTGATTGGTCTGTTTCTGCCGACCAATGAGAATAGGTTTCAGAATTTGAATTACTGCAATTTCCAATATCCTAATTCCTGATGTTGCGCTGTTCTAGATTTTTGGAAAGTGATTTTTTTATTTATTTTTTTTATTTTTGAGGTTTGAGCTCTTTTCTGAGAATGTTTTCCGCCTTTATAAAGGTGATTTTTTTGGAATTATACCCCATGCCGCACAGAGCTGAGCGCCGAGATTTCTGTTGCGATCTTCTATGTTTCCTTGCATGTTCCGTACTCGCTTCACTTCGCCTACGCCGGAGCATTTAGACCAAAATAAACTAGGTCTGACTGTCAGAGCTGCAGAGCGCTGCATTGCGGCGCGCTTTGGCGAGCCGCGATCGTACATGCCTCGGAGTTTTCGAGCGCGCCGCGTCCCGCCCCGGAATGCCTACACCGCGCCCACAACGTGCCCCTTGCCCGCCCCTTCATGCGGGTCGCAGCTGAAAGTGGTTACTCCAAAAAACAGGCGAAAAGCCCAATCATACATGTCGCCCTAACTATTTATTTCATTTACATACCATTGTTGTAGTCCACTGCACTGTCATGATTCAAATTGTTTCCTGTCCCTGTTAGGGCTCACAATCTACATTCCATAGTAACCAATCCATATGTTTTCATAGTGTGTGGGAAACCCAGAGCAAACCAGTGCAAAGATGGGGAGAAAATACAAACTCTTTGCAGAAGTTTGTATTTCAAATCCAGGAGCTTAGTGCTGCATGGCAACAATGCTAACCACTGAGTCACTATGCTGCACTTTAGCAGCTACAGGAAATGTTTAGGCCCCGTCTACATGACATGGTTTTACAGACGGATTTTCCAGCAGATTGTGAATTTTGAAACCAGTGAAAATCCGACTGTCAACCATCCCCATAGACCTCAATAAAATATCCCAGCTGTAGTCTACCTGGCTCAGATTTTCTGAGGTCGGATTCCGAAGCTGACGGCTTTGCAAAAAACTTGGAACATGTACATTCTTCCACCGGATTAATGGCCGAAAATGTACTGTTCATTGTTATACTGGCCTGCTGAATCTAAAATCCGACCACAAAATCCACCCAAAAAAAGTATTGTAAAATACCGTTGGATTCTGTTATAGACATTATTTTACAGTAACCATGTGGATGTACCCTAAGATTGCTGCACAAGAGAGTCATACCAGATACTGAATGCAAACGTTCACCTACCTGTAAATATAGGGAAATCCTGGAGGAAAATCTGTCACAAGCATTTTACACTCACTATGTCTCCTGTGGCTGTGGGTGGTTCTATAGCAGTGATTAGCATATCTAGTGTCTCTGTTAGTAGCTGAGCCATTACACAATTGCAGGAGATGTGATCTTTCTTCAGTTAACATAAGGTAAATGTGCTCTGATGACTGAAAACAATAGGTAATCACAGAAACCTGTGTGCACTCAGAGCACATAAAATGTATCTTTTCTCATAACTAAAGTAAAATCTATTGACCACTGAATTTACAAAGTGAAGTTTGAATTGGTAAACCTTTGGCATCTACATGAGTTTTTGATCGCTTTTTATTCTATTTCATGTTTTGTGGGATGAACAAAAATTGCAGTTCTTTGATTTTTTTTTTTTTAATGGTGTTCACCATGCGGGTTAGTTAATATGACACATTTATAGGGTAGGTAATTACACACGCTGCAATACCAAAAATGTGTATTTTATTTATTTTTGATCTTTTTAGGGGCAATTGACATTTGTAAAGGGGAAAAGGGTGGTGTTCCTTTTTTATTAATTCTTCTTGTTTGTGTTTCTCTTTTTTCACTTTTTTTTTAAACTTTTTTTCACTTTTTTTTTCACTTTTCACCATAGGGGATATGTATGAGTGATCCTCAGATAACTCATACAAAAGGAGATCAGTAGACAGCATTTCTGCTGTATACTGGTCTCCATGGCGACTGTCAATCCCCATGACTACAATGCATTGCGGGCATCGGAACGTCACAGACCGCCCAGGAAGTGCTTCTTTCACTTCCTGGGCTGTCTGGTAGGAGACAGCAGCAGCTATAGCAGACAGGAAAAACTCACTCCTCCTGTCTGCAACTTAGTTGTGGCATTCTTAATAGATTGCCACAGCTAAAGGGTTAATCACCCACGGCCGGAGCTCACTCCAGCTGTGGGTGATGCGGCATGAGGCCTGTGATAATACACTGGTCCCATATCTCGATCATGCAAGGCTTGTTTGTAATCCCGTACGATCTCCATGACATACTCATATGTCCATTTGCGGGAATTCATTTCCCGCTAGGCAGTATGGGTATGTCCAATATCGGGAAGAGGTTAAACTGTCTCTTCCTGTTGAAAGCTAATCCTTGTAGTGAGAAAACCCCTGTAAGATTGGGATATAGGTCCACCTTCCAGCAGGACAACAACCCTAAACATGCAGCCAAAGCTGTAATGGAATAGTTTAAATCATAGCATATTCATGTATTAATATGGCCTACTCAAAATCCAGACCTTAATCCCATTGAAAATCTGTGGCATGACTTTGCTGTTCGCAAACATTAACCAACCAATCTGACTAGCTAGAGCTATTTTGCACAGAAGAATGGGCATAAATTCCTGTCTCCAGATTTACAAAACTGGTAGAGACATACCCCAACAGACTTGCAGCTGTCATTGCAGCTAATGGTGGTCATACAAAGTATATTGTTTTAACATGGCAGGTGTGAAGCAAACGTGAGTAATTATTTTTGGTAACGTTAAGTTTAACCGGAAACCCCCACTGATAGAATATTTCATTGTCTCTGAGGATCTTTGTAAACAGTGCAAATTCTTTTCTTTTTAGCATAGTCCCAGCTGAGAGATCAGGATAAATCGAAATATCTTTGAATCTGTTAGATAGATCAGAACTTTTTGTAATGGCTTTGAGAAATTTCTTTTTAGTGCAGAAGAAATGTATTTTTGTTATCACATCTTTTGGAAGTGAAGGGGAGATGTGTTTAGGTTTAGAAAGATGTATCCGATCAACCGTTAGATCCAAAATTGAAGTTTCAGGTAGAACAATAGCCATTAGGTCAATTAAAAATTGTGGGAGAGAATCTGCTGCCAACGATTCTGGAATGCCTCTTAGGTGAATATTGTTTCTTCTGAAGTGATCTTTGAGATCTAGGACCTTAAAGAAATTTATAAACCCCTATCTTGATCATGGCATTGCGTAAATCAATTAATTGTGGAAAAATTTGTGTCTCTTTCTCTCCCATACTCCTTCTAAAAAAAAAACTTGAATTAAAGGAGGAAGTCCCCAATCTGCTTAAAATCAGATTGTAATGTTACTTTTAACAATGTGAATAGGTGTTCTAGGTTTTTTTTCCGTGACATGAGCAGTTCCCTTTGGGATTGCGGTCCAAAGCATCAGGGTGTGAAGACGATGTAGAAAATGGAGAGGAATATGTTTAACTCTCTCCTGTTAATTAGAAGGCAGGTTTTGAAAAACGTGTGGGAGTTTAATACGTTTCTGTGGTTTTTTTTTAGATGTTCCTCCCATATTGTGTGGACAGAATAGGAAAGACATATGTTGTTCATAAAAGAACACCATTAATATTAACTTAGACTCCATCTATGACGTTCCGTCATCAGAAGTTAATAGGTTAAATATTTTTCCCCTCTAACGGGTCAGGAAAATAAATATTGTTAAAATTATTCTTTTACCCAGATTTCTATACATATGTAGATGGTTACCCTTTATCTTTCCCTTTACACCAACAAACAAAATACAATACACTAGTTTTGGGCAAATTATTTTGGCTATGACATGGGCGATAGTCATAGTCGGCCACCATCGATAAGGTTTTTCGAAGTGAGCAGTGATTATACGATGACTATTAAAGTCTAGGGAGAACAAAAAACCCCTTCATTTTACACCCAAACGGGGCTGGAGAAGCGGGAAAATTAACATCCACAACATCAAATGGATACGTGCTAATCTTGGAACACATTTAGGTTATAAAACCACAGAAAAAAAAAAACCCACCATTCACTACCCCGTCTTGGGACCACAGCATGCCCTTAAACCTGCATCACCCAAAATTAAAAAGTCCAGAAGGCATATGATTTGAACCACATTTACTTAAACGGGACATTAAAAATATCCTGCCCCGGGGAACCAGCATGACCCCAAACCTAAACCCCCCTTTTTAAAAAGTCCGGAAAAAAAAGGAGTCTTTCAACCACCATTTTAGTTTACTGGACTTTAAACTAAAACCTGCCCTGGGCCACAGCATGAGCCCCAAACCTCATGCCCCCCACTTTTTAAAAAAGTGCCGGGAAAAAGGAGTCTTTAAACCACCATTTTAGTTTCACGGGGACATTGACATCCCTGTCCTGGGCCACAGCATAGCCCCAAAACCTGCATGACCCCCACATTTAAAAAGTCCCCGAAAAAAAGGGGAGTCTTTCAACCACCTTTTAGTTTCACGGGACATTGAAATACCTGCCCGGGGCCCAGCAGACCCAGGGCCGAGTTACATGGGTGCGGTAGGCGGCGCCCATTTTTATTAACACCGGTTAAAATGCCCTGATGCCAGCAACGAAAACTTCGTACTGAAGCGAGTGGGGAAGGTGAGAACTCCAGTTTCCCTCATACACAGTCAATACTGGGTAGCGTTGCCCCTCCATTGAGTTTTGGCCAATTGAGCTTCACTGGAAATACGGGGGTTAAAACGCCCCTTTCACCCAGGTGCCCTTTTATTTTGGCATTCTTTTTCTTTTTACTAACGGCGGGAGGAAAGGCCGTACTTTTTTCTGCCGTGTCCAACTCCATGCCCTTAAATAACCTAATCTGGTCAATTTTTCCTGTACCCCCTTGTAAAATTCAGGGGAAATTTTTTTTTTTAACACTATTTGTACATCAATTTTTTTTAGTACTTTAATTCTAGAATACACTTTTTAAAATGGGATGGAACCCCCACCTGTTTTTTGTTTCTCTTTTTTAATTGTATTAAATTGGTTTTGTCTAAAAAAAAGGGGATTAAAGCTATGTTAAAGATCTTGCAAAAACAATTTCTTTTGAAATATGTGTCCATTAACAGTGCCCACCTATTCCTGTTTCTACAGCACCAAAACCTTGAGCCATCTTGACCATTGTAAAGAAAAAATGTCTGTTAAAACAAAATTTTTGAATAGGACCTGTAGTATTTGCATGTCAAGAAAAATCCTCCAAAAATTCAAAGCATGCCCTTTTGACCCACTTTTGACAATTGTAAAGAAAAAATTTCTTTTTAGAAACAACATTTTTTATAATAGGACCTTAAATTACTGCATGTCACGAAAAAAGCCCCCAAAAAATTTCAAACATGACCCTTGAGCCATTTTTTGAAAATTGTGAAGAAAAATGTTATTAGAAACAACATTTTTTTAGAAAAGACCTGTAGTATTGCCCCATTTCAAAGCAAAACCCCCAAAAAAATTATAAAAATGATTTTCCAGCCACTGTTAAAAATTGTAAGGAAAAATGCCACTTAGAACCCACATTTCTTTTCCCAAAGGGCCCATGATTATTTGCGTACTCACAGAAATATGACCCAAAAAATTATAAATATGACTTCTAAAACCCACTTTTAAAAAAATGGGAAGGAGAAATCCACTTGAAGCCAATTTTTTTCCCAAAGACCATGATTTTTTCTGTACTCACAGCAACATGCCCCCAAAAAATTATAAGATTTTCCCACAGCCACTTTTAAAAATTGTGAGGCAACAGACCCCAAAACCATTGACAATGTGAAAAATTCAAAAGATGAAGGGGAGTAAATGGAATATGGTTTTGTCAAAAACCCTTGGTGTCTTTTATTCCTCACGCAAAACCAGCAAAATGAACTTTTTAAATTGAGAAAAAAAATTCAGTAAGAAATGATCTTTTTAAAATAATTTTTCAAGGGGACCATTTCTTTTGGAGAGGAATTTAAAATAGACCCGCAACTAATCGTGACCTCGGGAATTGAGGCCACAACATCATCAGAGTCCATGCCCGATTCTCTTGATGAAATCAAAGATCCACATTATCTGTGGAAAGCCGGATGCGTTTGTCTGTAATGACTCCCCCGGGTGTGCTGAAGGTCCGCTCAATATACGCTGGGTGCTGGCAGGACAACACCTCTATGGGTGGCGAGCCAGCTCGGGGGCCATTCTCCATTTTGGATACCCCGAAGTCTTTTGGGGCCGGAACAAATACAAAAAAAACGGTGTTTGAATGCAGATAGTCGTCACCTGATCTAACTGGGCTCGGTTTTTTTCTGTGGCCCGCATTGCAGCGTTGGTAGGTGGTAAATAAAGATTGCCCAAAGGGCACCCCTTAGCTTCTGCCCCCTTCCCGCTCGGCCGCCTGGTGCCCTCGGCACTTGGGGACTTACTGGGCACTCGCTGGGGTTGTTCCAACCGTGACATTTAAGAAGTGAAAACAGACGCAACGATGTCTCCAGTTGATCAATCGCAATTCCATTTCCTGCATTTTACTCTCTTTTTGGGGGGTGGAGGGAAAATGCCGAGTTTTATTTGTACCGGGGACCAGGAGGGGGGCCACCCATAAAATGTTTTTTCATTTTGATGGCCTTTAATGCGAATCTGTTGGGGGAAATGGGCACCCAAACACCATGGAGAGATGGAGCCCTTTAGTTCCCCGCCTTGGGTTGAGGGGGTAGCAAACTATCTTCCTCATTTGCCTCAAAATTCCGCCAAACCCTTTCAAGGAGGGACTCGGTGTCTAGGAAAACCTCCTCCCCCTCCTCCCCGCTCCTCCGGGACAGCTTTAAAAAGCCCCGACTTGCCTAGATGATGACCCTTTAGAGTGAGGTGCCGCCTTGCACTAGCTCTGGCCCTGAACCACTGCCTAAAAAAGACCCATAAAATTGAGAAAATGGGGCCTTGTGGATTTGAGGGGGAAAGGGTCCGTTCTGCTCTGTGTCCGTCTCCCCCCTCCGCGCTGGGGGGACCTGATGGGTCAGGGTGTCCAACGATCGTTCCAGAACTAAATCACCACAATGCCATGCTGAAAGGGCATCGTCCGCACTGACATTTTGGTGGCTTCTTCAAAATGGCAAGGGTGGGGCAGATCTTTCACCTGCCTCCACTCTTGGCTCAACACCCCCAGGTCCGCACCCCTGCTTTTTGGCCATGTACACTTTGTACTGCGTAAGGCATGCGTGCTCCAAATCGCTGGAGCATGTGGGGGGGAATTCCCCCTGTTTTCCACGTCAACAATGGGAAAAGGTTGACGGGGAGGCCAGCGACGCTGCAACGCAGCCAGGGGGACGAAGCAGGGTGCGAACGGCGGAATGCAAACTAGCCTCGAGCCTTCTTCAGCAGGCAGTCCCGACCCCCGGTAGCTCTTTAGAAAATTTTGGACGACAAGGTTTATGACATGGCCCAGGCAAGGGATGTGCTCCAGCCTACCCATCTTAAAAGGGGGCAGCAAATTTTGCCCCTTATCCCCAACCACCTTGCCTGGCACAAAGGGTTTTGTCACCCAGCCAGCGCTCGTTCGTTTCGGGGGGGCCCCTCCCACACCTTTTCCTGGTGTGGACAGTCTCCAAAGCGATTAAAATTTTAACACGGCCTGGTGCTCTGGGGACTGATGCCACCAAGGGACCTTGGGGGAAAAAAGGGCCCCGCACCATCCTGCGGTTTTGAAAAGCGGCGCCGAGCCTGAAGCCACCGTCACCCCCAAGACATCCACCCAGCTCACCCAGTGAGCTGTCACAGAATATAGCGGGCCCTTTGGCCGTCTTACTATCCATGTGTCGGTGTGGGGATGGACTTTTTCCCGGGCACAGTGAGACAACGCGCTTGAAATTTTAGATGACACGTGGCTGCCAGGGCAGGGAGGCTTTTTTCTGGGAAAGAAATGCCTGCTCGGCATCGGGATTGGGGGGAGGCGAGGGCCATGAGTGCCGGGGAACCCCTCTGTTTCCCCCAAACGAAAGGCAAAATTTCCCAAAGGCCAAAAGCCCGGCAATGCCGAATTCAGGCTTTTTGGCTTTGGGGTGGTTTGGGGTTTTTAAATGTTTCTTCTGCTCCCCCAAACCCCGGGAAAACGAAAGGGGGCTGCTAATGGCCGTGTACGGGGTAAGGGCTCAAACTGGCGGAAAAGGGGAAGGGGGAGGGTGGGTCTTGTTTTTGGGTGGGACTCGGGGGGCGGGGGAGCGGAGCGGGGGCTGTCCTGATCATGACTCTGAGAGACAGGGCACTGAGGAAGCTTGGTGTGGCGGAGGAGAGGGGGCGGAGACAGAGGGTGACAGTGGTTAGAGGCCCGGCGTCGGGTTTCCTTTTTTGGCCAAGTTTTTCCCCCCATTTAACTCATGCATTCGCTGCAGTGATAACATGTTGGGGGTGGTTAACCACTTAAAGGTTTTTGCCCCCTACTTTATCTTTAGGCAAGGCGGCATATAACATCGTGGGGGAATCGAGGTTGCTCAAAAAAGGGCCCCCGGCTTGAGAGGTCCCCGGACCTTTTTTACGGGGATAAGCAGGAGCGGGGTTTGCGCGACCCTGGCTGGGCGGAATCATTCACGGACATCTTTTGACCCCCCCCCTCTCCCTTTTGTGGCGGGGGACCCTATTACATACCCCATCGTCTTCCTCCTCGTCCACTGAGAAGCGCTCGCAAGCAAATTTTGCGGAAAGACCAGATGGATCCGCAATGTCCTCAATCTCATATATCACACAGTGACTTGGTGTCCTGACTTTCGATCCAGAAGCTGCGGGTACAAGCAAGGGGCACTGCAAGGCGTTGCCCACCCCCCCGGGTTTTTTGGGCCCATTGACCGGCTTTTCACCTCCTCTGATGCTCAGTGATGGGGTCCCGAGCAACTAAATCATCCCTTGATCTTTTAAAATGCCTTCTGACCCCCAACCGCTTTTGTCTCAAAAAAGGGTCGCAACAATGGTTTCCCGGGTGGGGGACACAGTTTCATTTGGGCTGCTTCATGTTGGACGATCTGATGATGCTGGACGAATATGAGAACCGGCCATGTTGAAATTAAATTTGGGTTTGGAGACCCTCCCCACACAGGGCAGGATGTGGATGGCTCTAACAACGGAACCCCGGCGCTGGCGGGGGGACAAGAATTTGCCAGGAAGGTGGTGTGCATAACGGGCGAAATCTGCTGGCCCCCCCCTAAGACGGTAGCTGGGAGCACACCCTTGCCTGGGACATTCAGAACCTTGTCTCCAAAAAAATTTTTTTAAAAAGCTACCCGGCTGGACTTCCCCCTGAAGAAGGTCGAGGTTGAGTTCCACTTTCGCCGTTCGCACCCTGCTTTCCCGCCGGGGGGCTGTGTGCAGCGTCAGCTTGGCCTCCCCTCAACCGTTCATAGTTGACGGGCAACACGCGGGAATTCCACCCTCCACATGCTCCAGGATTTGACAGCAGGCAATGCCATTTACGAGTACAATGACACATGGCCTGACAAGCACGGTGCGGACCTCGAGGTTTGAACCCCCGAGAGTGGAGGAGGGGAAGACCCCTTTGCACCATCCTTTCCCGTTTTTGAAGAAGCCACCAAAATGGTCGTGCGGACAATGCCCTTGTCAGATAGCATTTTGGGGTCTTGTTCTGGATCGTCGTTGGACACTCTGAAACAAAAGGTCCCCCCAGCAAAAGAGGGGAACGGAACAGATGCGGACAGGGGCCTTTTTCCCGTCAAACCACAAGGCCCGAAATTTTTACAATTTCTCGGCTTCATTAGGCATGGTTCGGGGTCCAGAGTAGTGCAAGGGGGCGCATCACTCCAGGGTGCATCACTCAGGGAAGTCAGGGTTGTGTTTAAACTGTGCCGGAGGCAGCGGAGGAGGAGGAGGGGGAGGTATTCCTAACACCCCACGCCCTGCCTTGGGAAAAGGTTGGCGTGAATTTGAGGAATGGGAAGATGAGTTTGTATGCCCCCCCCAAACCCAAACGGGAAATCAAAGGGCCCCTCTCTCCATGAGTGCTTGGGTGCCCATTTCCCCCAATAGATCCTCGCATTAAGGCCATCAAAATGAACAACAGTTACTGGGTGGCCACCCTCCTGGATCCCCGGTACAAAACAAAACTCGGCACTTTCCTTCCACCCACCCAAATAGAGAGTAAAATGCAGGAAATGGAGACCTTGCTGATTGATCAACTGGAGACATCTGTTGCGTCTGATTCACGTTCTTCAAATGTCACGGTGGAACAACGCCAGCGACGTGACAGCAGTAAAGTGCCAAGTAGCCGTAGCGGCAGCAGCGGCAGCAGCAGGCAAGGTGGCAGTAGCCTAATGGGTGACCTCTGGCAATCTTTATTTACCACCTCACCAACACATGCAATGCAGGCCACAGATACAACACCCAGAGACCAGCTTAAGATCATGTTGCACGACTATCTGCGTCTCAACACCGATGTTTTTGTATGTGTTCCGGACCCAATAGACTTCTGGGTATCCAAAATGGAAGAATGGCCCGAGCTGGCTCGCCACGCCATAGAGGTGTTGTCCTGCCCAGCAGCCAGCGTCATATCTGAGCGGACCTTCAGCACAGCCGGAGGAGTCATTACAGACAAACGCATCCGGCTTTCCACAGATAATGTGGATCGTTTGACTTTCATCAAGATGAATCAGGCATGGATCTCTGATGATGTTGTGGCCCCAATTGCCGAGGTCACCGATTAGTTGCTGGTCTACTTCACATTCCTCTCCAAACAGAAATGGTCCTCTTGAAAAACTTATTTTTAAAATGATCATTTCTTACTGCATTTTTTATTCTCAATTCCCAACAGTTCATTTTGCTGGTTTTGCTGTGAGGAGACTAAAAGACACCAAGGTTTCATGACAAAACCATATTCTATTTACTCACTTCATCTTTAAAATTTTTTACATTGTCAATGGTTGCCTCCAATTTTTAACAGTGGCTGAGAAGTCATATTTATAATTTTTTGGGTCATGTTGCTGTGAGATACAGCAATAATCATGGTCCTTTGGAACAGAAATGTGGCTTCTAAGTGGCATTTCTCCTTCACCATTTTTAACAGTGGCTGAGAAGTCATATTTATAATTTTTTGGGGTCATGTAGCTGTGAGATACAGCAATAATCATGGTCCTTTGGAACAGAAATGTGGCTTCTAAGTGGCATTTCTCCTTCACAATTTTTAACAGTGGCTGAGAAGTCATTTTTATAATTTTTTGGGTCATGCTGCTTTGAAATGGAGCAATACTACAGGACCTATTCTAAAAAATGTTGTTTCTAATAGACATTTGTTCTTCACAATTGTCAAAAGTGGCTCATGGGTCTTGTTTTGAATTTTTGGGCATTTTTGCTTTTACATGCAGCTATACTACAGGTCCTATTCTAAAAAATTTTTCTCTAACAGACATTTGTTCTTCACAATGGTCAAGAGTGGCTCAAGGGTGATGGTGCTGTCAGAAACAGGAATAGATAGGACACTGTTAATGGACACATTTTTGCAAAAATGACTTGTTTTTGCAAGATCTTTAACATAGCTATCAATCCCTTTTGAGACAACCCATTTGATACAATTAAAAAAGAGAAAAAAAAGACATGGTGGGATTGCATCCGATTTTAAAAATGTGTTTTCTAGAATTAAAGTACAAAAAACTTGCATGTACAAAATAGCTGTTAAAAAAATTCCTCTGAATTGTAAAGGGAGGTACAGGAAAACTTGACCAATGTAGGTTATTCAGAGGACATGGAGTATGGACAGAGAACAAAGTACAGAGACCATTTCCTCCAGCACGTTGAGTAAAATGAGAAAAAGAATGCCAAGATAAAGGGCACCGGGGTGTAACGGGAGCATTAACCACCAATATTTCAAGTGAAGCTCAATTGGTCCACACTCATACGGAGGGGCAAGCGCTACCCAGGTATTGACTGTGTACTGAGGAAGGCTGGAGTTCTCACACCTTCCGCTTCCGCACTCTTGCTTCAGCACGACAGTTTTTTGTTGCTGCGTCTCAGGGCGTTTTAAACCCGCGTGTTAATAGATGACGGACGCCAGCCTGGCTCTCACCGCAACCCACTGTAACTCCGGGGCCCTGGGTCATGCTGTGGCCCAGACAGGTATAGTCAATGTCCAGTGAAACTAAAATGGTGGTTGAAAGGACGGTCCTTTTTTCCGGCCAAACTTTGGGTTAAATCTTTGCCGGGGTTATGCAGGTTTGGGCTCATGCTGTGGCCCAGGACAGGTTAGTCAATGTCCAGTGAAACTAAAATGGTGGTTGAAAGACTCCTTTTTCCGGCACTTTTTAAATCTGGGGTTATGCAGGTTTTGGGGCTCATGCTGTGGCCCAGGACAGGTATAGTCAATGTCCATGAACTAAAATGGTGTTTGAAAGACTCCTTTTTCCGGCACTTTTTTAAATGTGGGGGTCATGCAGGTTTGGGGCTCATGCTCAATGTCCAGTGAAACTAACATGGTGGTTGAAAGACTCCTTTTTCCGGCACTTTTTAAATGTGGGGGTCATGCAGGTTTGGGGCTCATGCTGTGGCCCAGGACAGGTATAGTCAATGTCCAGTGAAACTAAAATGGTGGTTGAAAGACTCCTTTTTCCAGCACTTTTAAATCTGGGGTCATGCAGGTTTGGGGGGCTCATGCTGCTTTCCAGGACAGGGATATTCAATGTCCAGTTCAAGTAAGATATGGTTTCAAATCATACTGCCCTTCTGGCACTTTTTAATTTGTGGGTGAAAGCAGGTTTAAGGGTCATGCTGTGGTACAAGACAGGGATAGTGAATGGTGTGTGTTTTTTTTTTTCTGTGGCTTTTATAACCTAAGTGTGTTGGGTGTAAGAATGAAGGTGTTGTTGCTCTCCCATAGACTTTAATGGTCATCGCTCATAATCGACTGCTCACTATCGAAAAACCTTATCGATGGTGGCCGACTATCGACTATCGCCCGATGTCGATAGCCAACGTGATCGCTCAACACTACCTATGAGTAGTGTTGATCGAACTGTTCTAGAAAAGTTAAGTTCTAGTAGAATTTCTTGAATTTTTAGAACTTGAATTGAACATTTTATTGTTCGTTTGAGTTAAGTTCTAGTGCGACACACAATTTTCAGTTTCATTTTCATCGGCTTTCTGCAATTTTGGTGGCCAATCAATCACCTTTCTGTACTTTTGGCGGCCATCCAATCAGTGCAGAGCACAGAGAAGTGTCAAAAAGTCATTGGGCAGCCATCCAATCAGTGCAGAGCACAGAGAAGTGTCAAAAACGTCATCTCTGAGGTGTAGGGCTCTCACTGACTGCTAAAATCACATAACCATGTTATATATAATTCACTGTATCTTCATTATCAGCTCACTCTCTTTACTGTACAGACTGCTCTGAGTTATTTAGACAGCATTTTCCTCTCCATAGACATAAATAGGGAGTTTGGTATTACTGGATGCATCTTTCCCACACCCAGAAGCTGTTATTTGGCGACATTTGCAAGTTCACAAAATTTCTAACTCTCATATACATGGATGTATATTATACAGAGTGCTTGGATTTGGTAAATCATACTCAGTGCCCAAAAGTTACGTTTTTGCAGTTTTGGGGGTTCAATAATTGTATAACGTCTCCAAATCTCCTATGTGTCAAAGGGGCTTTTGGGTCCCCTCAGGATGCAGGGCCCCATAGCAGCTGCTATGACTGCACCTCCTATAGCTACTCCCCTGCTTGCAAGCTGTCCTCATCTTTTCAGTTAGCCATTGAAAGGAATGAAGTATTTTAGCCTCTGATTTTTTTTCTGTTACACTTAGCCAAATTTCCTTCACTAAGTTGTTTCACGTATCCAGTTTACTGTAATGGATGGTAACTACAGCTTCTACTTACCTGTATAGCTATAAAAATTAACTAGAACATCTTTTCCCACTTTAATGGGGTTCAAGTTCGAGTTTAGTGTGTTCGGTTTGAGGTTCTATTCGAACTGGAAATTTTTATTGCTCGCTCATCTCTACCTATGAGTAGTTTTGTGCTTTAGATTTGGCTTGATGTCAAATTCAACTTAAATTTAGTTATTTTGATTTGAGTTAGTCAGAATCAAATTTTGTCATAAATCACTCCAAAATGAATCCTAACCATAAATTTTATTAGGATTTTTTACAGGTATTTGAGGATTAACTTTGCATTCTATGACACTCCCGATCTGATGGTGCTCCCATTACACTTGGTCCCATATCACTTCTTTACATAGGAGTAATTGTCAGACAGGATGTCAGAAATAGGATCGAAAGCAAAGTGTCCAGAGACATCCATGCACTCAAAATGCATACATAATTTATTTTCTCTCATTGGACAATAAGTAAAATTATATACTAGTAATTTTCTTAAGAGATTCATGAATTAGTCAAAAAATGTTTGTCAGATTCAAACCTTAATGATTTATGATGCAATAATACATTCATTTTCATCTAAATTTAAAATTCTATGTATATTTGCACATCAAAGTCCACTTTAAATGACTATAACCCTCTGTGATAATCCTTTTTTAACAAGCTGTCTTATGTGTGGTCCAGTCTAAGCCTGGGACATAATTTACTACTCCTTGTAAACAGACAGAGGAAGAAGTACAAAGGAAATTAAAAGAACAACCTGTTTTGAAATATTCAGACACATGGAAACAGCTAAAAAAGTCATTAGGGATTCACAAATGAAGAAGCGTCTGTAAGTGGTTTGTTACACAGCTTTACTTAATTTAGTTAGAAACGGACTTTATTTACAAAAAGAATTCCCGTTTTTGAAATATTACAGCTACAAATTAAAAGTATTCAGAAGGGAAACGGACTATAGTTCTCAATATACTTTCCACTCTACTGTACATGGCACTTGGGTAAATCTCTTGCTTCTCGCTCTTTAAAGCAAATTTAGCAACTTGTGGCTGCCAAGTACTTCTGAGCTGAACTTCCCAGTGCCCGCCAGAAGTCAACCCTCTTGGGAATTTATGAAGTCATCAAGTTTCAATTCTTATCAATAGCTTTTATATTCCTGAAATGTCAGCATATAATGTCAGCTATATAATGTCTTTAGTATTAATTTAGTATTAAGTGTCTTAAATACTGTTTTATACATTTGATTATTGCAAAATGAAGTAGCCAATATATGCAAAAAGACTTTTGTGATCTTAAATATTTACAGTTTCTAGAAAGCTGCAACTTACATAATGTCCCTGAAGCTGGAATAATGTCAACCATAGCATTTAAAGGTGTTTCCCTACTAAATTCAGAGTAAGTAATAAAAGTTTAAACAGTGGGAGTGCCAGTGCTTCAAGCTCATAGATAACTAGAACAGAGGTAAGGTTTCTTACACATATGACAACAATGTGGAGCTTAAATGAATCTGCTATCAAATATGTGCCTTGCCGTTTGTTAAAACTTCGGGAGGATGCAAAAGTATACACGGACCCCCCTTTTTCTACACTAGAAATCCCCTGGAAAGCTGCTAGATGTATTTGAAGTAAAAACCAAGTTACTGGTTTACTTAAAAATAAACTTTCTAAGTAAACTTACGGGAAACTCCAAATAAACTGTATTGTCTGCATGAAATGCAAGTGAACACTAACAATTGAACTATCCTAATTGAAGGCACCTCAACATTTCAACAGATGGGGCTAAATAGAAAAAGTGTAGACCACAAAATATTAATATCAATGTAGCATAATACTTCAAAATAAAACACTAGAAAGTGCGGGGGGGTGGAGTAGTTCAAGGGATCGCCGGCATTTGTTGGTCTTTGTAAAAAAAAACTTTTTGTAAACTGTGCCAAATTAATATTGTATAACATAAAATAAAGCATCTTATTTGGTTTAAATTTAAGGGGCATTGACATAACTTTGGCATGTTGCAATTTGCAATTGTGTGAATCCTTGTATGATTTGGGACAAGATGTTGTACTAGAAGACGTCATTTCTTGCCCATTTTAGACTTATTGTGGTACCCTAACTGGGTCGATTTACTGTCCATACAGGTTTGTTTCGGTGTAATTTGTCCTTAAACCTTATGCCTGTTGACATTTTGGCACTGGTTTTTGAGATGGGCGAAATTTCTCAAAAATTGGTTCGGGTCACTTCGCCCAAATTTTCGACAAAAAATTGTTCGGGCCCAATTATTCGGGACGAATCCTTAAAAAAACAGCTTTTCCGGGTGCCCCGAGGTGCGGGTGCTGTAGAACGTTGTGCCCTGCTTTAAAAAAGCGAGGGATTGGTTTGGTCTTTATCAAAAGTTGTGTTTTAGTATGACACGCCATGACTGCCCCGCTTTAGAACGCTTCACATAAAATGCCCGGCACTTTGGGGGGCAAAACGACCAAAAAATGAACGGAATGTAGCTGATAAAATCAGGCAGCAAAAGCTGGAAAAAAACAAACTGAGAGCTCAGGTTGGCAAATTTGTGACAGGTGTGGAGGTGACGGGGCAGCACAGCAGCAGAGGTCAGACAGTGCACAATGACTTCTGGGGAAATGGCAAAAAAAGTACCCGGCGCAGAGTGGGACAATGACACAGTGTGGGGTCACGGGGGCAGGCATGGGTAGGCAGTGGCACAATACAAATTCTGGACTGGCAAAAAAGGGTAGGCCAAAGAGGGGTTACAATGACACAGTTGTGGGGGATGGCAGGAGCAAAAGCAGCAGCAAAAGGGTTTCAGAAGTGGCAAATAAACACATTTGGTGGAGGGCCCCGGCAGAAAACCCCACATCGCAGCATGAGGTGGGGACATTTTTGCACAAGGGAAAAATTTGGTGGGTGGCAAAAAACAGGGGTGGGGCACATTTGGGGAGGGCCGGCGCAGCCCGGGGCAGCTTGAGGTCGACAGGGGCCCATGAAACAGTGTGGGGGGCACGCAGGAGTCAAAAGCAGCGGATGAGGGTCAGAGAGTGGAAACAATGACATTTTTGCAGGTGGCAAAATAGTATTAGGCCACAGAGCGGCAAAATTTAAACTGAGGGGGGGAAAAACGGCCGGCGCAGTGGGGTCAGGCAGTGGCCCCAATTGACAGAGAGTGGGGGTGAGGGACGGGAAAGCAAAAGCATGGGGTTCGGGAAAAGTGGCCAATGACATTCTGGAGGGTGGCAAAACATTCCCAGGCGCCAGGGGCCCACAATGACACAGTGTGGATGTAAACCGGCAACAGCAAAAAGCAAAGCAGCAGAAATGAAGCACATAGAGTGGCAAAAATGACAGAGTGTTGAGGTGGGTGGCAATACCAGCCCCGGGGTAAAGACGGGGGGTGGGCAGATGGAGAAACAATCAGCAGATGTGTGGCTTTCAGGGGGTGGGGCATCAGAATAGGGGCTGAGGCGGGGTGGTTTGAACCCGTCTAAAGGCAAAGGTTTTGGGGGGAAAAAACCGGGGGGGCCGCCCAAACCCCTGATTCATCTTGACAAAGGCGGGGCGTTAACTTTTCCCCCGGGGAAACAAGCGGGTTCCCCCTTGGGGGTTAAAAACGATGGCCCCCGCCGCACTGAACACCCTTCTGATGCCACATTCTGGGGGGGCCAGGCAGCTTCTCCACTGAAACCCTCGGAAAGTTGCGGCACACATCCAGTTTGGCTGCCAGTAGTCCAGCGGATTTCAAAACTGGGGTGGCAGAGGGGCTGCCCAAAATTTGGGCCAAAACCTGTTGGTTCAGGGGAATGCCCCATGCCCTGCTGCTGCGGCTGTGGGGGGACTGCCCTCCCCCTAGGGGGGTAAAGGGAAAGTGCTCATTAGTGACCCCAGACTTGGGTTTAAATGCTGATGGAGCTGGTATTTGCCCCTTAAACCCCCCCCCTTTCCCCCCGGGAAAGCCCCCCGGCCAGTAGTCCCGGGGGAGGGGTTTGAGGAACCCCCCGGGTTTCAAAAACCTGCCCAGGGGAGGGACGGACCCCGGGCCTTAGGCGGGGGGGCCCCAATGAATAACGGGGGGATTTCCCTTTATTATTTGATTTTGTTTCCCTCTCAAAGGGGGAAAAAAAAGGGCCCCCCCAATTTTGGACCGGTAGGGGGGGTCCCAATAGGGTGGGGACCCAGAATTTATCCCCCCGCGGTTGCTGATATTCGGTGTCACTACCCAGGCAAATAAGCATGCTGCGGGACATCTGCAAAAAAGGTTCCGGGGGCCCCCAGCCCCCTTTTCCCACTGTATACTCCCACGGTGTTGGGGAGTCATCTGCCTCGTCTTCCTCATCTCCTTTCCACCTCCTAAAGCTGCTCCTGGCTCTCCTCTTTGTCCCCTAGGTAAAAAATAAATATTTCCCCAGACAATGTTTTCTGCCCCAAATGTCCTCCTCCTCCCCCTCCTCCATTTCGGTCCCCCCGGGAAATTTTTTGTGGCCCCAAAACGGAGGGTAGTCCCCCAAACATCTCCAGTCCCCTCCCCGACAGTTTTTTCCCACATTCTTTTCCCGGGAAATAAAGGGAGGGAAAATGACGTTTTCACCCCGTAGCCCTGGCGCCCTGACAAAAAACCCGTGGCCCCCTTCAAAATGGCCTCAAACCAAACGGCAGGGTTTAGGGAATAAAGCTCCCAAACTGGCTGCCATCAAATTTACACAGGGGAGAATTCTGTTTTCCTGGATCATCAAAAAATTTTTAAGGGCCCTTTCTTTTTCCCATACAGTGGGGTTCCAACATGTGCAGGCGGGAACCCCCGGGGGGGGAAAAACGCTTTTATCAGAGGTGTTGGGGGGGGCCCGTTCTGCCGCTGCAACTCGAGGAGGGTTTTTCCCTGGCTTTGTACAAAATGGTTAAAAAGTGCATGCACAGTTTTGGCCATTTTCAAAATTTGTTTGAAGATGGGTGGAAGATTCGGGAAAACCTTTTTAAAACCCAAAGATTGAACACTTTGCGCCTTGCGGGCCCAGGGCCCACCCCTCCTGGGGTGCGGGCGCGGAAAACCATTTTCCCTTTCCCATTGCCCTTTCCCCATGGTTCCGTTTTTGCAGTTGGCGCGGGGGAAACCCCACAACCCGTTTTTCTTGTGCAGGGACGGGGAAAGCGTTCCTCCCTGGTGACTTCGTTCGCGGGGAAAGGGTTTGGTTTTTAAAAACTCCCGTGCCCACCGCTGTCCCCTACAATTTTGGTTGATGGAGAATTTATTGTGGGGGTTTGGGGATGGTGGTGGGTGGGGAGGGGGGGAAGGAGGGGGGAAAATTGGGGGCAGGAGCCAGCGGGTTTGGGACAACTTTGGAGGAGAAAGCGGCGTTCCTTTTCCAAGTTTTTGGTTGGCTGGGCGGAAAGGGCCATTCCCCCAGGGGGCCCGGGTTAAAGGACATGTACTGGCCCTGCCCGGGGTGGGTTTAAGCTCCAGAGTCCGCGCTGCCGTGTCCCTTTGGAAAAAAAACCGAAAAGCTGGGGGATTTAAACCACTTTTGTTTTTCCCATATTTATGAAGTGTTGGTACTGTTTTTTTGGAAAAAAAATTTTCGGCTTGGAACTCTCCATCTCGGCTGGCAAAAAGCCATTAGTTCTCTGAATGGTGCAGAGTCCCCCATTTGGAAAAGGGGAAAGGGGCTGCAAAAATACCAACAACTTGGACAGGAGGCCCCGGGCCCCCTGCCCGCACCTTAGGGGTTGGGGCGCTAATGTTGTTCTTTACAATTTGCCTTCTGAACGACTGTGGCGCCATAAGTTGCGAGGAACAGGAGCATTTGGGGCCGGGGGGAGGATGGGCAAAGAGAAACAAATGCCCTTTTGGGAGAGGTGGTTGGACCTTGACTGGCTGAAAAAGGCATGCGTGCACTGGCCGCTTTCTGCTTTCTGCGCGGCAGGATGGACCCCCCACATCTGAGCCACGTTTTCCCAGGCCCCGGATGGTGACGTGAAAAGTGTTGACGCAGGGCGTGGTTTTCCCAACGGGGTTTGCTCCTTTCCCCCGCTTCACTTTTGCCCCAGAAATTTTAAATATCCCATAATTTTTTGGGCCCCCCCGGTGTCTTAGCAAAGAACTGCCAAAAAAACCGGGCCCAGTAAACTGATTTTTTCCGCCAAAGCCCCCGCCCCTGAGTGATACTGCCGCCCGCTTGCCCCGTTTAAACACCTGTTTCCGCTACTGCTTGGGCCTGCGAAACGGGTTTTCTACCCGTGGCGCTTGGCTCCCGGAAACCCCACCACTGCTGGCCCACCCTGTGGGGTCACGGCCACACAACCCACTTCTGGGGTCGCCGCTGCCTGACGCGCAAAACTGACGCCCCCCCTTTTTCCTGACGGGTGATGAAGCCCTTGCTTCACCCGGCTCCAAGTGGGTTTGGCTTCATCATCATTAAATTTTTTTTTCATCGTCACTTTCGGGCCCCATCAAAGGGCTTGGTAAGCCGAGGCTGATCTCTCCACATGAAATTTCCCCCGCCCCCCCCTCCACATTATACTTTGCCGCCTACTGCAAAAAAGCTGGGGATATTGGGGCCCCCCTTTTTTCGCCCGCCCCAAATAAACTTTTGATGCCCCCCCTCAAATTGTTTATCCTTTGTATATTGTGGCGCTGAGCCCAGAAACCCCTAGTAATCCCTGGTAGGGAACCGGATGGGACAGGGGGGCGGGGTGGGGGGCACCCCCGGTTGGGGGCCGCTGACCCGCTCCCGGGCCATGCCAATAAATGTTGTGTCTGAGGTTCCCACCGACTCTTGGGTGGGGTTGTCAGATTTCATCTGGGAGGGGAAGGGGGATGACCTAGTAACCCAAACAAAAACCCTTGGGTTGCTGGGAAAAACACACGGCCCCCTAGATGCGGGAAATTTTGGCCCCCACCCAGTGACCCCTGCTGCGGGCGTCCCCTTTCTGTGCTGGCCCCGGGGGTTTTAGATATGTTTGTGCCCACTTTCCCCCTCGCAGTTGCAGAAACCGCCCCCTCTCTGTCTGGGCATTTTCTGGGTTTTTTCTTAAAAAAGGGCAGACACTGTTTGATGAAACTTTTCTTTTATATGATAAAAAATACACCCTGTTTTTGGGCTCCAAAAGAACCCAAATAACAAGCTTGGGTAAACCCTTTGGGTATAAATTGCGGCCCCCACAAATGGGCCCGGAAAAAATTTTCTTGTATGTGTCGTTTTTCAAAAACCCGTGTGTTTTTACAAATGTAAAAACACAAACGGCTTAATTAACCTTCGCCTTTTGAATTATGTACAAGAAAAAAAGATATATTTCGGTTTTTGAAAAAGACGGTTTTTTTTTTGTCAGCACAGCAGCAAAAAAAACGCTTAATTAACCCTGGATGTAAAATTTCGCAAAGAAAAAGACCCCAAAAACTAGTTGTTTTTAGCGTATTTTCCCAATTTGGGTAATTTTTTTACGCAACACAAAAGAGATTTAAAAAAGTAATTAACCCTTGCTTGTGAATTAGGGGTACCAAAAAAAATATATATATTTGGGGTTGGGAAAAAGACGGTTTATTTTTTTTTTAAACACAAACCCGCAAAAAAAACGCTTAATTTTAACCCCGGATGTAAATTGCGCAATAGAAATTTAGCCACCCAAAAAAATTTGGTAGCTTTTGGGGAGCGTTTTTTTGGGGGATTTTCTACGCCACACAAAGAGATAAAATTGAATTTAAACCTTTTTCTTTTGAATTAGGTACCAAAAAAAAAATATTTTTTGGCGTTTAAAAAAGACGGGTTTTTTTTTTTCAGCACACCCGCAAAACAAAGTTAATTAAACCCCCCGGATTTTAAATTTCGCAAATAGGGAATTGAGCCACCCCAAAAAAAATGCTTTGTAAGGGGTTACAATGGCGTATTTTCTTCGGGCCCCCAAAACAAAAGATAAAATTTTTAAATTAACCTTTGTTGTGAATTTTGGCTACCAAAAATTTAAAAATATATTTTGGGTTGGAAAAAAACGGTTTTTTTTTGTCAGCACACCCGCAAAACCAAAAGTTTAAATTAAAACCCCCGGATGTAAAATTTGGGAATAGAATTTGGGGCCACCAAAAAAATAGTACTTTGTAGCGTTTACCCAAAGGTGTATTTTTTTTTCGCCACAAAAACCCAAAAGGGAAAAATTGTAATTTTAAAACCCTTTTCTTGTTTAATTAGGCTACCAAAAAAAAAATTTATTTGGCGGTTGAAAAAGGGCGGGGTTTTTTTTTGCCACCACACCCCCAAAACAACGCTTAATTAACCCCTGGATGTAAATTGCGCAATTTGAATTTAGGGCCCCCCAAAATAGGAGCTTTTTTAGCGTGTTACATGGCGTTATTTTCTACCCCCACAAACCCGAGATTAAAAAAGTAAATTAAACCCTTTTCTTTGAATTAGGATACCAAAAAAAAATTTTAAATATTTGGCGTGAAAAAAAAACGGTTTTTTTTTTTGTAGCCCCGCAAACAAAACAAGCTTAATTAACCCCTGGGGTGTAAATTGCCCCAATTGAATTGGCCACCACAAAAATAGTGCTTTTGTAGGGGTGTTACAAATGGCGTTTTTTCTACGGGCCAAAACAACAAAAGATAAAATTTTTAATTAACCTTTGCTTTTTTGAATTAGGCTACCAAAAAAATTTATTTTTTTTTTGAGGCGGTTTAAAAAAACGGTTTAGTTTTGTCGCCCCACCAGCCAAAAAAACGCTTAATTTTAAAAAAATGGATGTAAAAATTTCGAATAGAAAATTTTGCCACCACAAATAGTGCTTTGTAGGGGGGTTTTTAATGGCCCTATTTTCTTTGCCAACAAAAAGAGATTTAAAAAATTTTAAATTAAACCCTTTTGCTTGTGAAATTTGGTACCAAAAAAAAAATATATATTTGGCGTTGAAAAAAAACGGGTTTTTTTTTTGTACACAAAACCAAACAAAACAACGCTTAATTAACCCCCTGGATGTAAAAAATTTGGGAATAGAATTGGGGGAAACCAAAAAAGAAGTGGTATTTGTATTGTAAAAACGCTGGTTTTTTTTAAAATTAATACAACTGGAACTGGCTTAGATCCCCCCTTGGAAAATTTAATTATATGCAGCTGCAGTGGGCGCACATGGATTTCAGGGTCCCAAAACCCCCAAAAAATCAGAAATAGAAAAATTTTGAAACGTCCCCTGGGGACAAGCCTTTAGGGCCCCCCCAAAAAAACGCTGTGTAAAAAACAGTTCTTCAGGGAAAACGTTTCACCCGCAGCGGGACCTTCCCTGTCAGTACAGTGAGGGAAAATGGGGAGGGCCCCGCGGCCGGTCGGTCTTTTATAGGGGGGTGAAGTCACAGAATCCCCCCGGTCCCCTGGGTTTGGGTTTCCCTCTTGCACATGTTTTATGAAAGGGTATGCCCCTTTTCCCCCCAGGGGGCTTTTTCCCCATGTAAGCCTTTTTGCTCGCAACCATTTTTATCAAAAGAAAAAACAAACTTCGTTCCCGGAATCAAAAACCCAAAATTCGATTTCGTTTGAAAGAGTTTTCCTGAAATTTCTAAACGAAATTTTCCCCCCCCTTTTGTTAGTTTGATTCGCCCATCTCTAACTGTGACATTATTCTGTGTTCATTTTGAGACCATTATGCTACATTGATATTAATATTTTGTGGGACCACCCCTATTTCTTTTAGCCCCCGGGTGTTGAAAAAAATTTTAGGGGGCTTTTTGCCCCTTTAAATTTTCCGCTAAAAGGGGTTGGTATTGTTGACCGATTTCTGAATTTAAATATTTTTCCTACATTAGGCCCCCGTTTAAAATTGTTATGGGGCACTGTAAAAATGTGGGATTTTTATTTTTAAGAAATTTGGTTGTTTCTATTAGGGTATAGGTTCCTGACAGGGCCGTCCCTTTTTTTAGTACGGGAAAACCCTTTTGATTAGGGTGGGTAGGGTCTTTTAGGGGCCCAAATGGGGGAAAATGTAGGTTTTTGTGTCCTGTTCTGGACATATTGGTGGTTGGTTTGTGTTTGATTATTTAGTAATTTTCTCCCTGTTTTTAATATTGTATCAATAAAAAATTGTTTTATACAGGACCTTTTTTGTTAGTTTTTTTTGAGGTAGTCATGCATTTATAGGGATTTTAAAGAATTTCTAACCCCTATTAGTTGTGTGTTTTTTATCCTAATTGGGAAAACTTAAAAATTTTTAAACTCTGCCCCTTCCCTTTTCTTCTCTCCCTTTTAAATTTTTAAACCCAAAAAGTCATTGCAAAAAACTATTTTTAGAAATTTAAACTCAATGAAAAATGAGGTTACACGTGCCCCTAGAATTTTAAGGCCCCGGGCAGCAGTAAGAGCAGCTAGCTACCGAGTGGGAGAGGTAAAGACAGATATACAGAGATCTATGGAGAAACAACTGAAAGCTCCCAATTTTGCAAAGTGCTCGTATGCTTCTTTTGCTTGTGCTTGATTAAAAAATTTTTCGTTAAATAA